>CM063251.1:7695248-7712967 GCA_032158295.1 Pycnopodia helianthoides
GGGTTTTTTTTTAAAAAATTTTTTTTACCTTTAAAATTTGGACTGCCTCTCTGACAAAAAATTTCCCCTGTTTGAAAGAAAATAGTATGTACTTCTTTAAAATTAGTGTGCTTTCGGACAGAAACAAAATACAAAAATTCTGAAATTACCAATCCTGCACTGTGTCTTCCAAAACACAAAAAAAAGGTTCGGGCTATGCTACGGTGACAACATACAAAAACACATCTTGGCGGGAAAAGGGGTTATCTGCTGGTGATTCAAACTAAGGGATGCACTAGGTGTGAAGAAATACTTGGTTTTTCCCTTTAAATGATGTCATGAATAAGTTTGGTTGGTCCCAATAAAGTCGTTTATTTCCCAGTCAAAAACCCATTTTTTGTTTAAGGCTTTTTTGGTTGCTCTTCATTTGTTTTGTACTTGATGAATTTAAGTATTCAGAGAATTTCCCCACTTTAAAATTTTTCCAAGCTAAACACAAAAAAAACCCCCTTTTAACAAAAAAAAAGGGGAAAATAACTTTGTTCCCGCCATGGGTTTCGGTGACCCAAAGACTTGGGTTCATCCGTAAATTTGAACCAAAAGCAGGGGGGGGACTTTCATCTGTTCAATTAATACCAGTGTGATGTTTGCCCATCAAAAAGTCCTACACCCTTTGTAAAAATCTTTGCTTTGGGGTCGACTGCAGATGGAGCAAAAAACCCAAAATTGCTTTTTCCCAAATGAAGGTTCCCCATTGGGGCCTACATTTGACCTGCCTTTCACAATACATAGCGCGCTATATTTTTTTGCTGTTGTTCATGTTTCCAGACTGTTCTCTGAATAGGCAGAACATTCAGGGAACACAAGAGGGCGGTAGACATACAAACAATTCAACATACATGTTTTTTTCTAAGAACACATACGTCTTGATAGCATTAGTTAGTGGTACCGAGAATCCTATATCAAACATAGTTACATCAAATAAATGGAGAATTCAAATATACAAAACACATGTTTAGCAACATGAATTTGTTCTGCCTCATGGTATGAATAACAAACATCAACCCAGAAATTCTTTTAGTTTAAGATGACTGAACTCAGTGTAAAGCTGGGTGTAAATATAGAGAAAGGTGTCCTTGAATTTTATCTACAAGACTATGTGTCGCTGGGGAGTAACTCAGCTTTTTTTAGTCAGTTTTTCCAAGAAAATATTTTGAATTAGAATAAAAAAATTGAATACACTTGTTAATGCAGGCAGAATGATCATCTTCTTCTCAACAGTATTTATTGTAGCATTGTGTATAAAAAGACTGAATACACAAGAAAAATGATGGACCCATTATTCCACTCCCAAAACAACTCAGGATTGGATGGTATTTGATTTTTATATTAAATCCAAGATCAGGATTCAATAAAAATAATGGTTGGGATTAAATATCGTTGCACTGGTAATTCAATGTCTTTCACTCAGATGAGGAACTGTGCCAGGTCCACCACTGTGGAATTCAACCCCAAAGGCCACAGCCTCCAGTGCCCCGCTTCTGCATTTGGCCTCGATGCCCCCTTCAAAATCTTCCCATGAACTTTCACATTTTCTAATGGAAGTGCCCTTTGCAAAATAAAAATTTCCTTGCCCTTTGCAAAACTGACATTCCATACTTTGTGGTCATGAGTACAATCTGCCATTGCAGGATCACAATAAATGCGACGCTAACGGCAATGAGTACAAGACGGCATTCTCCTTCCTGTAGGATTGTACATCACCCATCGACGTGTGCCCTTTTAACTTGGATAAAATTACCAGATCCTGAAACAAAGAAGTATTAAGGCTAATTTCTAATGTATCTGTCAGTCAAGTTAAGGTAACCTTTAATTTGCTTCTCTCTAGTAAGTCCTTCATAGGGGGAAATTAAACCATGAACAAAAACTGGTTAGCCATTTGTTTTGTTTCCAAAGCCTTTTGTTTTGTTTTCAAACAATACGTACTTTGTGTTTGTTTTCTCTGAGGTTTTCCATATTTATTTTAGATACAGTACCTTGAGATTCAAATTTGAAGCACACAAACACGTTTATGTGAATGTTGTTCTAACCCCAACCAAAACAACCACAACTATTGATTTGTGCTTCCAATTAATATAATCATTCACCATGTAGGAATTATTTGTTTGTTTGAGCGGAACAAAGTTGGCTGGAACATTGTCTGTTAATCACAGAGTACAATAAGAGGTTATGAAAAATCACAAAGGGTTATTTTAAGCAATAAATATTTCATCAAGAATTGGCAAAACTAATTGATCCTGGTGCTTAGATTTAGCAATACATGGAGAAGAATTTGGTTGCTTGCATTGTCTGGGTCCCTTAATACAAAACGTTTAAACGAAAAGTTAATTCTACAACTAAATGGGAAAGGTATCACAACACTGCCATAAAAAAACAATGAAAAAAAATATTGTAATCTTTTCAAATACTTTCAGAGCACAATTCCTTCTTTTTAAATAAAGAATAATTTATAGTCTTATATATAGCCCACGGGTCTATACCAATAGGGTACTCAAGGCACTTGTGCAACAGAGACGTGTGCAGACACGTTTTTGAATTTTTTTGAATTAGGAACTGATTTATGTAGAACTGTATAAGGTTTACAAGGTGCTGCGGTGCATCCAGCAGCCACTGTCAGAAACACCTGGGCAAACCCCTTCTCTTAGCGATAAGTGTACCTGGGCTCTTTTACATGCATTACCCAAGAAACAGGACCTACGGCTTCACGTCCCATCAGAAGGACGAAGCAAAGATATGTTCAGTAAAGCCTTTTTTAAATACGAATTTTAAGTGTTTCAAAAAAGGGCATTTCAATTGATTCAGAACCCTTATCCTTTGGAGTCCAAATATCAGGTGAAAATCGTAAAGAGAAAATGTATTATACCCAAGTAGCAGTTGTAGTGACCCGAAATGTTTTCAGTGGGATAAAGGTACTTTGAAGCAAACTCATTTTGTCTCAAAACTGATTTCCCTTTTTCCTTTTCCAACCTTAAATATGGACAAAATACCAGGGCCCTATCTCATGGAGCTGCTATGAGCAGCAACTATTACTTTTAAGCATTATCTTCTCAGCAAAAATCAGCTGGATACCAGTCACAGGTGGCGCATCTGACATGGTATTTTGGCTGGTAACCAGGTTTCAGTAAGCAGGATTGTTTTGTTCTGAGCTTTTTTTCCCCCTTAAGCAGCTCTATAAAATTAGGCCCTGTGTGAATAAATGCTCATAGACTTTTACTTCAGTAAACTTCCAGGTCAGAATTGTTGCTTTGTTTCTCATTGCAATTCTTGACATCAATGCAACAGAGGGCGGCAAACACATCCTACTAGAAACTTAAAGATTCCACTAATGTTTTCCAATGTCTTAACTGCAATGCACTAATCAATGGACACTTCTGGAAAAAATTAAAAACCCCAAAAAGTGAAAACTCATAGTAAGACTTGAATTTTTTACATAGAAGAAAATAAAACATTCAGACTTGTTCACGGTGACACCACAGTGGCTTTTGTTCAGTTCAATAAAAAATCTTAAACTGAGGCTTGAAGGAAAAATAGTCAGGTCCCTTAATTATGACATGAATATTATAAGTATCACAGTCATTGTGAATGCAGGGAATCTAACGATGATGTCAGTTGTGTGATAACGGTCTGTTAGTCACCTGAATAACACCTCCCATGAGTTAGGCATTGTTGGCTCTGAAAACACTAGTGGTTTAACAACTCTTGTTTTCAGAGCCAACAACAACTTATAACTCATACAGTACATGGCATGTTTTCACTGTGCAATCCAAGCCAATTTCAGAGAAGCCTTGGTGAATGATGCATTTTGCAAAACAGAATTGACACTTTCCAGTGTAAGTACTTTGTAAAAAGTATAAATATTTCACCCTATCCAGCAGAGAAATTCCTTAAAATATCAACCTTGACTGCAGAGAAAAAAAAAGTTCCACAACAAAAGAAAAGACAAGGTCATGTGTTCAGAAACGTTGTCTGGAAAGCAACATCTTATAAGGTGTGACTGGAGTTGGCAATGTAAAGGCGGGAAAGGTGATTGCTGGTTACCATGACTACTTAAGACACTCCACGGTTTACGTTGTTTTACTAAACTAAAGAGAAATACAGATTGAAAAGTAACACAACAAAAACTCAACATGGTCTTCCAAAAGCCTTTTAGCCTTAACTTTTCTTGATTGATGCCTTCCACCCACTTCTTTTGATGATCACCCCTCCCCCAAATTCTTCCTTAATTGTCCCCCCCCTCCTCCTTAAGAGTGAGACAAGGACTTTATTGTATGTTTTTCTACCCATGCTGTTGTGCGTATGTAAGCACACTGTAATCTCAATCATGGGTATTGTCTTCCAGAATGAAAAAACAATAATTACAGGAAAATGAGGACCTTGGTGTAAGAAGCGTTGTCACGGTGACAAATTAGGGCCTAATTGAGCATGATGCAGACACTAATGTAGTAAATCTGAAGGAAAGAACAGGCATCCTAGCTCAATATTCTGTGTAAGGGAGTTTAAAAGATTCCGTGGAGTCTTTCTTTAGATTTTCATTGATGGGCTTGACCAAAAAAAAAGGGCAAAGGAGGGGAGGGGCGGCAAGAGTGATGGACAGAAAGTTTCTTTAGTTGATGACTTGTCTGTGCTAATGAACCACGATTGTAATGACGTGAACTTGTCAAACTGACCCGAACAAAGCATCAATAAAGTAGGTCAATTTTCATGAACTCAAGCCTACAATAGCCAATACTTAAAATACTAAATATGTCAAAACAAAAAACAAAATGATGCATTATACAGTCAAAATATTTAAAGTTATGAAGGCAAGATTAAGCATGTTATTTGTGACCACTGCCCCCCCCCACACCAAAAACAAAGGAGTTAATTGGCTGTTTTAGTTTTTTTTTAATAACAAGTAATAAACCATGAAGGAAACTGACTGAATAAATTTGAATTAACTTTGGGCTGAACAAAGAAAAATTTACCAGAACGGGATTTGAACCTGCGACCTTCGGATTACGTGCTGGAAAGCACACAACT
Organism: Pycnopodia helianthoides; assembly: GCA_032158295.1. Lineage (NCBI taxonomy): Eukaryota > Metazoa > Echinodermata > Asteroidea > Forcipulatida > Asteriidae > Pycnopodia > Pycnopodia helianthoides. The sequence continues at coordinate 7,700,307 of CM063251.1, forward strand.
TCGCGGTGACAAGGGTGTTTTTTCTTCCATTATTATGTCGCAACTTCGACGACCAATTGTGTTCAAATTTTCACAGGTTTGTTATTTTGTGCATATGTTGAGATACACCAAGTGAGAAGACTGGTCTTTGACAATTACCAAAGGTGTCCAGTGTCTTTAATGGTTTTAACATCACTAAAATATATGCAGAACACTTTGCTTTTATCCAGTTAATTTGCTTACATTGACTGACAAGACAAAAACATGGACTGGTAAAACTAAACTGTTTTAAACGTATCATAAGATAATGAAAAGAATATATATATATATTTTTTTTAAGCTAAATTTTTCCTGCAGTAGAAACTGGTACTAGTGCTGATCATCCCAGAAGAAACAATACCTCCTGAAATAATGTGTTTGACACTATTTCAACTGCCAGATAACACAAGAGAAATAATCAATCCTTCATAAGCTTTTTGAAAACACCATCACCTGAGAGTTGATTCAGTAAATTTATTGATACTATCCCTGAAAACTACAGTTAGGAGATTAAAATTAATGTCCACAGCCCAAACCAAATGATGTATTATCCCTTTAATCTCAATCTAATCAATTGGGAGGGCAACCCCCCCCCCCAATCCCTTGTCTTGAAAAAAAAAAGTGCATAGTGGTAGTGAAAAAAAAAGCAGCCTGAGCAGTTTCTATTGAAGCTGAGTGGGGAGGGGGAGTTCAGTGAGCGGCCATTCTGTGCCTCGGGTCTTCCTGACGATGCAGAGCACACTGAATGAGACACTACCCTCCATCAACAATGTCGTTTTGTAATCATGTTTAATATACTCAGCCTCAGAGGCAAGGCTGCTATGCCTACCTACCTATAAATGCTGTCCTCTTTGTGAACTTGGGTGTAATTCTCAGAAAATAATTGTCCGCAAACACCCCTCCCCCCCCCCAATGCTTTGCCTTACTAATAATAAGGCCGTGTCGGTAATTAATGTGGCTTGGGAGGTTTTCTTGTGGGACTAATCTCAGAGCTTTTTAGTGATCCATTTCACATGAATTTTGACAGCTCATTTACAATGAGCTGAGCGTTGCTAAATAAAATAATTTTATTTGTGTGGATTCTGACTTCTCTCTGGGGAGAGCTGAGAAGATCATAAAACTTGATTCCAGAGGGAATGGGTTAATGGAATACCGCTCTTAATTATTCAGGGGAATATGAAATTCCATTGGGCATGGTCTGAATTGACTGTGGAGAGTGTGTTTTGAATGTTTGATTTGAACATTTGTAAAAAGTTGTGATTTCAACGCTTCCTATTTGTAGCGTAAAGCTTTGCTCTACCATTATTTTTTCTTACATGTGTTCATCTAATGTAACTGTAAACACAAAAATAACTGAAGTCTTATATTGTTTATCTCAAGACTTTGGCTCTCGGAAGAAGGACGTAACTAAAAGTTAACAGAGAAAGGGCAGGACTTGTATCCTCACTTGGTGTATCCCAACATGTGCATAAAACAACAGACCTGTGAAAATTTCGGCTCAATCGGTCATCAAAGTTGCAAGAAAATAATGAAAGAAAAAACACCCTTGTTGCATAGAATTGTGAGCTTTCAGATGCCTGAAAAAGGCTTCATGCCTGAAGCCTTTTTCAGATTCAAATATTTTAGTGAGAAATTACCTCTTTCTCAAAAACTACATCACTTCAGAGGGAGTCGTTTCTCACAATGTTTTATACTATCAGCAGCTCTCAGGTGCTCCTTACCAAGTAAGTTTTTATAGTAATGTATTTCTTTAGTAATTACCAAAAGTTTTCACTGCCTTTTATGTGCAAAACTGTGTTTCAATCAAATTTAGCATGAAAGTTTAATTGATTTTCTGCCATTTATAAGTCATACATTAGTATGAACAAACTTGTCTTTGGGGTAATTCTATATAATATAGCAACAAACAATTTTTTACAGTAAATCCATATTTTTTTGTTAGGACCCAATCTAATTGCTTACAGCCTTTTGTTTCTTGAAAAAAGTGTTTTGTCTGCCTGGAAGAATGGCATAGAGCCTTACATCCTTCTTCAGGGCACACAACAAAATCATTTACAAGGTTCTAAACTTCCGACCAAACTTCACTTTTGCTTTATGGAAACCAAATTCACTTTTCTTTTAATGTCCATCACATAATTGTGTGCTTTTGATTATTTTTCAGCCGTACAAAAAAAAAAGTGAATCAAGCAAATAGCGAGTTATAATATAACAAATTTTGTTTTTCTGCTGACAACTTCCTTTTGTCTGTTAGCCACACTGACATTTTAATTTGAAACACAAGGCACAGGTCCAGCTATTGCCAAGCAGATCTGTTAACCTCAACTGAGGAGGCCTGGTGACCTAGAATGACCTCCTAACAGTTCATTGACCAGTAATTGGCAGAAATGAGAGCCCATCCTGTGTACAGGCTACAGGTCAGCAACAGACCCCTGCTGCGACCCCTTGGGACTGGACAACTTAAATGATTTCCAAGTTGCTGTTTTTTTCTTCTTTTAGTTTTATCATCAGCTATGGAAGGATAGCCAACGGGTAACACACACCCATGTACTTAGTGTTACTCGTAACTACAAGCCTCAAGTTTACCAAGAATACAGGTCACAGAATAACCTTCAAGAGCTTGGCTGACCTTCCCAAGGGTCAAATGGAATCTATTCATTACTCTGGATTCCATGTAGTAATAAATTACAACCCTAATTTCTGCGATACAAAAGGCTCTGGTATAACTGTTATTGTCTATTTGGCGGCTTGCCAGGTAAGGTAGTGGTGAGGGATTGCTAGGCATGACAGCACACCTTTATTGATCAGTACCGAAAACTGAAGTGCCACCAGGAAACTGAAGTGCCACCAGCATCTTAGTTTGTTGTGGTCAACTTTGGTATCAAATTATTTTCAACAAATGCTCATTTTGAGTTAAGGTGCTGTACAAGACTCAGCAGAGCAAGAGCTAGGAGTGGCATGTATGCGAGTGTCCAGACCAACATGTACCAACAATGAAATAATGAAATGCAAAATCTAATCAATTTTTGATTTCTTTTGAAACACTAATGATGGTTACCTTTGTGTTTACGATCATTGTACTAAACTACACACTAAAAGTAGAGCATGTGTAGCACTGTCTAAACTTCATATTTTTTGGAAAATTTTCCCCACTTTTTTACACTTTGCCCATGATTGCTAGCTAATAGGATGAGTTTGACATGGACCCAAATAACCAACGGGACATAACTGGTTTCCTGTGTGACAGGATACCAGTTCCAGCAGCGACAACTGACCGTCTGCTAGCATTAATTTCCACCTGCAAGTTGTGACACAAGCCACTCTGCCTCAAAGAGTCAGTCTAAATGGTGAGCTAAGGAGGCATTGTATACATTTTAATGCTGTCGGAGGCCAATATTTAAAGTAATAACCCAAACAAACCAGGGTCTGTACAAGCCAGAGTCATCTTGATCAATATTATTGATTCCATAGATGAGTTGACTTGGAGGCCATTACTTATGCCATATTTGAAAGAGACCGGTACAGCCTTGATTTGAGGCACTGAAGCCCTACATGACTCAACAGCTTTGACTACAGCTACAGGTATATGGCTATGGCTAGCAAAAGCCAGATACCTTTATTTTAACCAAATTATACTTAAATGAAGGCTACACAGTTTAGGGTCGATTACCGTACACTGAATACAAAGCAAGGACAGTATCGTTAATGTGAAGGTACAACATCGGAGTAGTTCATCTCGTAGATCTCAAGAATCATACCATTCGGTCAAACAAGGAGTAAAAACAGTTTTGCTTATGAGCATGTGACTACTTTCTCTGGGTGATTATATGAATATATATATTTTTTTAATTTATTTAAACAGTAACTTGGTTGTATTTAATACCAATCACCCTGCATTTTATTCACAGCAGGAAATCAACTGCTGATGTGGCTTGCTTTGATCATGCAACAAAAACAACAATCTTTGGGTGAACAAAGAAAAAATTGACTGTAGCGGAATTTGAACCTGCGACCTCCGGATTGACATGCTCACCAGTGCCATTACCAACTGAGCTATCTATGTAGCTCCAATGTTGGTGGTCTGCCTATTTTGTCTGTACTGCCGCTTCCCAGGCTGTATCGGAAGCTGGGTGTGGTCCCTAATTTTATGGCAGTTTTTGAATGGCATCTGACATGGCATCCGAACCCCAAACAAAGATACTGACATAATGGGAAGACCACCAACATTTGGGCTAGCTCAGTTGGTAGAGCGCCCGCAAGTTAATCTGGAATTTGCAGGTTCAAATCCTGTTCTAGTAAATTTATCTTTGTTCTCCCCAAAATTGAATTAAAATTTACTCAGTCAGTTTCCCTTGTAATTTTTTTTAAAAATAACAATCCCCCAATCCAATCCCTGCAAATCTGGTTCACAAATTATCAGAGGTACTTAGATGTTTAAATTAAACATCATGATCCGTCCGATTTTATAAAAGCATGTTTTAATTTATAGTTTTAGATTAATAAGTGCCATAATGCCAAAGACTTATCAATTAATAAGGAAAGCAGTTTACAGCTCACCTAGTATTTCTTAAAATGAAGGACTGGAACAGATGTTGGTGATAAAGGTTATGAACTGGTTTCCTTCAAAAAACAAACCGGACAGAAAATATACTCACAATATCATTATAAAGGGTACATAAGCATTTATTCAAAATAAAATGTCTGGGGAAAAACTGTTGGTTTCCTATGTTTTGAAGTTGTATGGCTGGATTTTCATTGAAAAACAAATTTTGAGGAAAATATTTCTCTAAAAGAAAATTGACAAATATTGCTGTTTCAAAACTAAAAATATACAAAAAACTTTCGCATATGCCACAGACAATGCACAATGCACAAAAAACATCAACAATTCTTTATAAATGGCTAATGGACATGATTTGAACATCCAGATCCTGACTGTTGATTCGTTTTTAGCTTTTATTTAAGTACCACTTATCATTGGCAGGTTTTTTCATAAAATACCATAAAATTAAAGCTTATAACAGTCTTGAATCTCTAAAAATAGCTATTTAAAATTTAAATCTAAATTTTCAGATCGAATCGGCCAAAAGTCCGACCGCTCTAGCATCTTTAATGGTCTAGACGAAGCCTTGCAGATATTGGATTGAAATGAAATAATATATCATGTATGAACAATTTCAGACAATTTGTCAACATACTTTTAAGATGGTTATGAATACCCTACTCTGTCTCTTGCAAGATTAGTCTTTTCCGGTTTGTTTCTACACTAAGTAACTGGAATAATATTGAGCGTGCAACCTGTGCTTGTAGCTTTAGTACATGAGCGTGCTCTACCTTTAAAAGGTGTATTGTCTGCAACTTGTTCTTAAATTTAATCTTTTTTAAAATGATGGTTCAATTTACTCTAGATTACTAAAAATAATATTTGAACCAACTTGCGGAAATACTGAGCAGGCGAAATGGGGGAGGATAAAAAAAAGGAACGCTCAGAAAATGGCTTGAACTGGTTTGAATGGGATTTTCATCCATTACAGAGGCAAGGGGAATAACGGAGTAGACAGAGTGGCGCTTCATTACTGCAAAATAGTAACCCAATCCCTTCCATGCACAAAAGGGCCACCGCTACATGTAGAAGTAGTAACAGGAGCACTAGACAGTGGCACACTTCTTCATTATCATCTTATCTCTAGCCGGCCGGCGCGGGCCGGCTGGCCCGGCCGGCCATCTGAACTTTATTACGGAGGCAGTGGTTCACCAAGGTAAATGACTGAAAATAACCCTAATCTGAAAATTCATGGATGTCGATCGAAAGACCCCAAGCTTGCCGTGGTGAAGACGGACAGTCCGCGGCAGCGAAGCTGGCTCGGCAATATTTGCTTGGTCGTGTTCAGTTCAATGGCCTGAGCTTTGTGAATGTGTGTGTGCCAAATAAGCGGGTGAATATTAATAGAGACTAGCTTTCCCTGAAAACCTTTTCCACATGGTTATATCACCATTCTTAAGGGGCTGTACGAAGAGGGGCTTGCTTGTACGTGGGCAGACCTGTCAGGAGGGAGGCCGGAGAAAACAATCAGAATGAATAAACATCAATAGTCCAACCCGCCGCCGTGGAAAAACAGGAAGAAAGTGAGGACCATGTGTTAAAATAAGAACTCTCAATGACATGAGCTAGACTCAATGCAGAATACCTTTATCACGCTACAGCCTCTCTTGGCCTATTCTTCCATAATACACAAGCCCCCCCCCCCCCCCTCTTCATTGATCAGACCATGGCTGGGAATGGTGGCTTGTAATTAGGACGTTTCAAGACTCCCTTGTTCTCTCCACACAAATCCAATCCAAGGCTGGCACCAGAAAAATATAAGGCTGATTTCTGGTTTGCACTTAAATTTGCCGTTCGCTTGACAAGGATTTATTAGGTGTATGATTAAAGGTTGTTTTCATTGTTAGTGGAATCATGGAGGAAATTTGTCAGATATTAGAGGAGGTAGAGAACTCCACCAATTACGAGCAGAAAGTTCAACACTCACCCTAATGTAGAAATGGCAATTTCTAAAAAAGAAACGTGACGTTTACGTCAGACTCTTAATTTCCCCTGTTTTTTTCTGAGAATTGACATGAGCTGTTACAAGTGCCACCATGAATATCTGCATCTCAATAAAGGGTTTGTTTTACAAACAATCTTATTGGCAATAACCCAGGCGCTCACTATTGATTAAACTGAACCACAAACGTACCAATCAAACTGCAGCAGAACACTGTCCCGATTTTGGACCTGCAATTTCCTTTCATAATTTGCTGCGATGTTGAGAATCAAATCTCTTCAAATGATGAGCAAAAACATCCCTCCCCTCTGAACAAAAAAAAAAGAGGCAATCTCTTGAAATTTCATATATTGGGGAAGGAAAAACTACCTCCATCCTGGAGCAGCACTCAAGCAGTAAGCATGTTATTTCAGTAAATATGGTTAAGTGGAGCCATCATTTTAGAGCAAGTACAGGAAAGGGCTGCAGTGCTCGGGTCAGTGCAAGTGTTTCCATTACCACTGTAGCAAAATAAACACTCGGCCTGCTCTTGAGACAACCTCAGAGTCCCCTGTCCAACACAAAAAATTATCGTCAAGGATGACAACATTCAAAAATGAAGTGGTCGGCAGGTGATAAGCACAACTCTCTTTTCGCTCCCTTGCCACCCTGATTTTTTAAAGAGTCCCAGTGTTCAAAAAGAAAAATCCAAAAAGCAAACTGTGGCACAGGTTCTCTTAATGGACTCCCAAGGCACTGAATGACAAAATAAAAAAACACACATGTATACAGCTGGTCCTTGCCGGATAGTCAGAGTATGGTGATTGAAATGGGACAACGGGTTGATATGACTGGAATGAATGGCCAGAGCAGTGACCGAAAGGAATAGGCACAGCACACTGACCGAAATAAATTGGAGGGTCATGCAGTCATTGAGTTTATTCAGAGTTGAGAAAAACACATCACATCTCAAAAGAGACACAGCATGTCTTCAAGTCGTTTACTTCTCCAGGAAGAAAAAACTTGAGGTGATGGAGTCAGGATGAGGTAGTGGAAGAGGAATAGATTCTCTCTGCTTTAAATCTGAAGTAATCCATTTGTAAATGCTTGCCATTGAGTCCATGATTTGACACAATCAAGCTCACAGAAGGCCATTCAAACTGCGGCGAAAAAGGGGGGCCCTTAAAATAATCTCTCTGTACTAAGAAAATGTTTGTAAAAAATGTAAATGTGTGTTCAAATAGTGTTGTATATACTAATGCTGGAAACAGAAACTGACTGTTTCTAGATTCTAAATATTTGACCAGGGTGCTTTTTGTGGTGTTTTGCTTTGAATGGGAATGTACATCATTATTTCGGAGGAGGAGTAAATTAGTGTTCCACCTTTCAAAAAATATACCATACAACCAGCCTGCTACAAAATTCACCAAATTCAATGAAGATATTTTAGCTTACATTTAACATCAGGCTTATTTTGTTTTGCAGCGACCCAAATGAGCAGCGGTGATTTTCTGGGATCTTTGGATGCTATTTCTTTCACTTTGACAGTATTTCAGATTGATATAATTTGATGGGGGATTTGGTTCCGGCCCGGTATGAACTTCATAGTCAAAGACATTTTAGATTGAAAAAATAATTTTCATTTTTAAGTTTTTATATATTTATACAATTTTGTTTATATTGACCAATCCAGCACTTTGTCTTTGAATGTTAATATTTATGTCAAGGTGATTACATTCCAATTTTAAACTTTCAAGAACATTTAGTCGATCCAAAAATTGTTCCATAACCTTCAAAAGATACAAAACAGTGTTCTATACTCAAACAAGATCAGTTCCTAAAAAATATCTGGACAAACAGCCTTGCACTTACAAAATTATTCAAAGTACAAATTATCAATTCATTCTAGTCCTAAACAAAATTTTAAAATGGGAAAACTTCTCAAAGGACAATTACTAATATTCAGGTAAATTCTAGATGAGCTAATAACAGAAACCACACAAATAATAAGAAGGTATCTACTCTGGCCATCCTGGACGGACATTGTGAATCAAAATACACATGACCAACGACCATATTGCTGTCAAGTTAATAAAAGAATGATTATTTCAGCACAACTGCTTCAGTATAGAGAAAACAAATTTCTTAATTAGTGTGGACAAAAAGAGGCCTGAGAAATGAAATATATTACAGATGACTGTAATGAAATTACACGTATGAGTCCAACTGTTTTAAAAATTGACAAGAAATATGAATAAATAAAGCTGTTCAGCGATGAAACACAAAGCATGTTGGAAACATATGACCCAGTTCCGTTGACATTCCTCAAAATTATAATTTAATCAATGATAAAAGTGGACAAGGGCCAAGGAGTGCGGACGTACAGCGTGAAATACCAGCACGCTGCCACTCACTGCTCTCTCTCCCTCTTTTTTTTTTTTTAAACTCACAAACGAGCAACGTGACGGAAATGACTATGTGGTGCGTGTATTTATAATATCATACATGGAGACTGCTCGGTTGGTGCGGGTATGTCATCTTGATTAGATTAAACAAATAAAAGGAAAGTGAGCTAGGCTGGACTGTGGGAGCTTAGATAAATAGAAAATAAGCTTCCATGTTAGGATATGATTAACTCGGCTGGGCCGTTTATTTCAGGGTATTTCTGTCATCATTGGGTTTACATCATCTCAAGGCAATGTTGATCTTATGAATTACATCATTGTTTGCCAAAGAATACTTATCCATATCGTCGCGCCAGTGCAAAAACATTGTATCTCAATTTTGCAAAAAACGAAAAACCCTAACAAAAATGCTCCGTGCAAAAAGCATCTCGGCGCGTACTTGGTTTGTGTCTGCACCCCAGCTATTTTAAGCGAGATATGATATTTTGACAATTGCAAACTCGCGCGTAATGTAAGTGCTAATTTAGGAGATACAACGTTTTTGCACTGCCACAAGAATACGATTATAATTTGACTTTTGTATTTGGGTGACCAAAAGAAAAATTTAGTTGAGCGGGACTTGAACGGAGCTAATTAGCCCTTTGTTCGGGTGGAGGGGGGGGGGAGGAGTCAGAAGTCATACAACCATATACTGCTGTATAGCCAGGGATGACCCTCAGTTTACGACACAATCTGGCAAGCAACAATTCTTGTGTGAAATATTTTTGCAGGTGTTTTTATGAAGCAGATCTTGGTACCAAGAGTAGACCTAGCTGTGAGCGGAAGTCTAAAAAATTATGCCTTAAACTCAGGTAGACGGTATTTTATAGTTTTAGTCAAACAAATCTGGTTCCAATGATTTTCCTTGATCACAGAAAACCGACACAATTTATGGAACCTGCCCTAGTTGGAAGTATTTATACATATTTATATACCTTGGTGCTTTTTATGTACTACTTATAGAGATTCGAATAAAAGAACTTTAAAATAAAACTCAATTTCATATTTCTTTTTGATCATTACTATTTTCTTTTCTTTTTTTCTCAAAAAGATGCAAAAAGGGGTGGAGGCATAGAATCCAAAAACAGTGGCAACTTTTTTTATTTTCAGTACCAGCCGGACATTTTATACGCATAAGCGAAAATCATGAAAGACACTTTGTAATTGTAAATATTAATTCACTAGATTTCAGACTAAATTAACTCTTTTTGGTCCACTTACCTGTTGTAGAAAGTGATCCGATGGCTGGCTCTAAACAAGCATTGTAGCACTGGTCATCACTGCAAAGAGAACAACAAATGGGAAACTGTTTTACAATTGATGACAAGCTGAAGTTAAACCAAATTACACCAGGACAACATTGTTGTTGTTTCTGTTGAATCTCAAAGGAGAAGGTTAGTTCCAGGAAGCAGAATAGTTTGATGTACCCATTGGCTTTCAAATAAATAATACGGGAGAAAATAATCTAGTAAAATACATTGTCAACCACAATTTTTTCCACTAATTTTAAAGCCCAGCCTGATGATGTAAGTGACCAAAGTGATCTCGTGTTGAACACCTTCAAAACAGAACATCACTCAACTTTCCTGCAAAAATATTTGACTTGTTACGCACTGATGTGCGGTTGCTGTAAACAAACAAAGGGCCATAATTTAGAGGGGACGAAAAGAAAAACAATCCTGGAAAATGGATTCAGGTTTCGAGCTCAGGATTCACAGTTTTTTTTCTGCATCCTGTGAAATAAAGAGCCAGAAATGTGTACTGGGAGTCTCCACACCCCCATAAATCAAGAACTAGGGCAGTGGATGAAGGTCTGCTCCTCAGTCTGCAGGATAAAGTCTCAATAACCTCAATGGGATCATATTTATGAGGACTTTTTTACCAACAGCATCCTCGCAACTACAGGACTACAGTAGTGGGACCTGATCCCCTGTGGTCTGGAGGATGTAACCCACTCAACATCCTGGGCGTTACAATTCACAGCAAACAAACGACATCGGTTCCCTTCACAAGATGATTTCACACACGTCCTTGGTTAAAACTTACACTAGCCGGAAGATATTGTCATAGGTCCGGACCTCTGACAAAATTTAGCCATGCTTGAGAGGATTTCACTCGGGACCATGGACAGTCCAAACATTGTCGTCCCTTCACATGAGATGCAATTTGTAAAATTTCACACCAATGCTAAAAAATTAAGCAAGGGCCACCTGCTAAATTGCTGTGGTGGAGCTGTAGAGACAAACCAGATCTAATAACTACATGAGAAGGAAAGTCTATTCACAAGACTGGACAAGCATCTTATGATGTATCTTCACGGCAGCTCCTGCAGTATACCTTGTGATAAACAGCCAAGGTGACAAGGACAAATTGCCCAACGATGTTTGCCTCTGCTGATGGTCCTCTCAGAAGGAATACTCTCACCCCCCCTCCCCCAAGGACATGGTCAAGGTGATGTGATCTACTACTGACTGAGAGCTTGATATGACCATGAGATACAAAACAAGTACAGTGCTTGTGTATCACTATGAGGATTGGGCTCATTTGTAACTCACAAGTAATGTATTGAATAGACCTCTACAATCTGAACATAGGGATGTTCATGTAGCTGGAGACCAATATCACTGAATCTCTGAAGGATGCATGATCAAATGTACATGATGCATGTACCTGGAAAGTTACATATTAGTAAGATGTACATTACCATCCATGCATAGATGACACTTGGCAATATTAGCAAGAAATCCACACTTAGTTGGAATGTGTTCAGGATTTATGGTCTTAAGTAAAGCTTTTTTCCCCCCTTCTTTTTTCCTATTCACATACATGTGTGTATGGTGAATCTGAGGGGAATACAGTCTGGCTCCTTTTTTAATGATGATAGGCAGCATTCATTCCTTGCTCTATGGTTTTAGTATACAGGGAGCTTGACAAAGATGAAGACAGCAAGATGAAATTCCATTCCACATCATTTGCATTATGTGGTCACCCTTCAGCTCCCTGTCCATAATGGGTTTATTATGAATGGACATTGAACAGACAAAACCTTATTATTTTCCATCCGTCTGAATGGCTGCACCAATTTACTCAAAATTGACCCAGATTTGAAAGGAATAATTCAGTTCCCCATCAGCATGGAACAGAACTCATTCATCTCGATCAGACCAACATGTAAGTTGTACATTGAATTCAGATATTGTGAGGATTTAGCTGGTGGCCCACGGCATGTATTAAAGGATGAACCTGCGGCATAACTTGGAATTATAAAACAATTCTTTTCTCTCCTGTAAAACGTATATAATACAGCCACAATTTCAAAGGGATTCACACAAAATGCAAACCATTTTCTTCCCACAGGTCCAGAAAGCAGTTTTACAGTTTAATGGTAATATGATTTTTTATGTCTACTGAATGATAATCATTGATGTATGATTGTGTTACACTTAAATTATATCATTCAAAACAATTATTTACGCCACCCCCCCCCCAAAAAAGGGAATAAATACAAAATACATTTTTTTAAATTAATCTGAGGTGAGTGTTTTTGTTTTGGGGCGCTGAGATGTTTGTTTGTTTGGTTTTATATTCAAAGTCACACCTTTTTGTGTTACTTCCTATTGGAACTAGGTAATTCCTCGCATGACCTATAATATTGTGACCTTTTGGGGCTCAAATGAG
>CM063251.1:7713067-7741123 GCA_032158295.1 Pycnopodia helianthoides
ATGCAGGGAAAATTGTAAGCATATCCAGAATTTTGCCCGAGTTCGGTATTTTTATAACAATGCATGAAGTCGAGCCATCAGAGTAATTGTGCATGTCTTACACCGAATCCGTTGATCTGGTGACTTTATTGCAGGATAGCATTCTGGTTTGCTTCCTTCATTTGTATCCTTGATTTTCTATGATTTTTTTTTCTATTTTGTTGAGATTGCTGTTGAATGAGATGAAATGTAGCAAGGTTGACGTCTCTGTGTCATGTCAGGAATGTCATCTTATCCTCGCCTCAGTCCAAACTTCTGAGAACTTTAAGGAATAATAAATGTCAATTGGGCTATTGATGTGTTATTTGAAACTTAAAGAAGATCAAAATGATCAAGTTTGACGAACAAAGCATAATATGAAAATAGGTGCTGATCAAGATAGTCAACTGATCAACTTAGAAAATCACTTTTGTCTGAGGTTTGAAAATTTAAAGAATATTTAGTTTTCTACTTTCGATATTTTGTATCGAAGAATATTGTTGACAATTAACTGCATTTACTGGCCTCTAAACTAGGATAAGTTGACAGGTGTCTTTTATTTATATTTAATTTATTTTTTTATAACAATATAGCGTGATGACCTGGTTGAAACAATGAAAGCAGCTGTAATTTTGAAGTAAAGAATGCTAAAACTGATTTTGTTCACCATTGTTTCTCTAGTATTATTTGTGCTGTTGTTCCCTGTTGAAAATTGAGAATGACAATTAAATTCCTGGTCAAGGAAGTATTAAGATAGTTCCTAATAAGCGCCATCTCTACAGGCAACCTGGGTTACAGCTAGGGTCAACTCTGTCCTTGCTCTATGGTCAAACAAACGTGCTCATTGTCTATGCAGCCAAGCGGTTCACTGACCAATTATGCAAGAAATTTGATAAAAGTATCGCGTGTGGCAAGCAGTATTTACGTAAAATAAATGGTTGTGCATTCAAGTTGGAACTATGTGAAAAAGCATTTATTTTTTAAAATATTTTTTTAACAGGTACCCATGCTTAATTTTGGCACCATCATCATTAATTCCTCCTGCATCATTTGTAATTAATGCACAGGTTTGAAGTACTTTCACTGGCCTTGATCACCATGTTTAATCAGTTGCAAAAAAAGTTAATTACTAATTTACTGGACAGACGCAATAAAAAAGATTACTGAGAAGTACCATGGAGCGAATTACTGAGTGTACAGTGCTTTACACACATCGGTGATATCCCCCGGTGCAAATTTAACATCTATTACATTAAAAGCTTGTTAACAAAGATACTGAATTCCACAATATCGGGTTGTATGGGGAACGTGAGGCATACAGTAATACTTCAGTGGCTGTTTTTATTGGTCCTTTTCCACCCTGTTAAACCATATCAAATGCTGTTGTACATGTATGGCAAGCCTTTCCAATGTGCCCGTTATGTACATCTGTTAAACTCATTAGATGACCTACTTTTCACGGGGAAGTTGGCCTCCTTTCCAGGTAGTGGTAATTGTATACCTGAACATTGTTGCAGCATCATCCTGTGATGACCAACTATAAGGCAGACTACCTTGACCGATAACCTCCTTAATTGTACTGGTAGAGATCTGGTTGCTACAGGGTCACGGGTGACCTGGTTTGAGTTGTTGTCAAATCAGTTGCCTTCAAGTTTAAGGTGCAAAAAGCTGGAAAAATAAGTCTTTAAAAAATAGAATTGTCAGTTTTTAAACTAAGTTTTTATTTTGAATTATTGGGTTCTGTCATGGTTAGACAACGCATTCTGGAGTTGAACAAACTTTGTCTTAATCAATTTATTAGTAAGTTTGAAATGAATTTGGAGGTTTGTTTGAAGTTGCAGTCTCAGGAAATGAAAAGATTGCAAACCATGAAATTTCTTAACATGAATGCTAACAGTCAGGATTAACCAGAGGCGAAAAACTGTTACCAGCCCAGCCATATATATTACTATGCGTAGTTCATTATCCATAGCTTGTTCCCCCCACCACCAGGAGAATCACATATTCTTCTTTATACATCCAAGCCCCACATCCTGACCCACACACCCAAACCCCAACCCCAACCCCACATCCCAACCCCCCACCCTAACCCCACACCCCAACCCCACATCTCAAACCTTTACCCCCACACCACACCCCCACATCACAACTCCAATCCCAGCCCCTCACCCTAACCCCCACATTCCATCCCCATACCCCAACCCTGAATCCCAACCTTAACCCCACACCCCAACTCCACATTCAAAGCCCAAGCCCAAACCATAACCCTAACCCTAACCCAACACCCCAGCCCCACACCCCAACCCTGCACCCCAACCCCACACCCCAACCTCACTCACCAACCGTGCACCCCAACCCTACACCCCTTCAGATTTACATGTCTACCATTGGAATTGCTTGCATGATTTCAATAACTGGCAACAGCGACCCCCCCCCCCCCCCATTACACACACAAACACACACCTCAAGGAGATTCCCCTGTTTGGTTATAAGTGAGCCCCTCCCCTTCCTCTTTCAACCACTGCATGATGTACATGTAGGTCAGTTCCCGCTGGTCACTTGTCTGGTCCATACATCAGTCAGTCGGCAGATAAAAGTGCTGGTCTTTTGATGTCATGCACCATTAGTTGTTGAATGAAGTATTCACTGACTTGTTTGACCCCATCCATTTGTAAATTGACAACACACTATTAAAGGAACATTATAAGAATTGGTTTTTGGCTAACAAAACAGTTGCTGGCAGTGTAAGCACTTTATGTAATCCACCATATACATCAACTGACAAACCTGTAGAAGTTTGAGATCGATCGGCCATCTGGGTCACGAGAAAATAGTGAAAAACCGATTACATATTTGCATGAAATCATATAGATTCAACAAATGAATAAAACGCTCACTGAGCGATTAACTCCAATCTGAAAATTGGTTTATTCATTTCTCATCAAATATGGCATTTCAGAAAGAAATATTTCAAGGGATGTTTTCTACTATCATCATCAATAGACCGTGTAAGTTTTATGTAAATCTGTGATCAAAAAGTATATTTTACAAGTTTTTTTTCTTACCAATTCTGTAATGTTTCTTTTAGCAAAGGGTCAGATATAAAAAACTGTCTTTCTTTTAATGATAATGCTGCTGTTCTGGCTTATATTTTTATTCTTTGGATGTTACTTCAAGATCACTGACCCGATGATCAGATTCTATTCATCTGGCAGAGGTGACACACCGCTACAAGAATTACATTGCTTTCCAAGAAGTAATTTCAAAGATAGGTCAATGCTGGAGGGGCCTTGACAATGCAAATTACTCAAGTGAGATGTCCACTTGCATTCTGAAGAAAATCTGGATTGAATAAAATATTATCTGGCTGAAATTCTTTCACACAGAATTTAGGTTGGTCTTCAACTCGAGTCAGTTTTACCCTGCTGTCTTTCCGTGAAAAACATAAACAACTTTCAAAAATGGGTTTGGGTCGATTCATTTTTCATTTCCAAGCCGAGAAAATGAGACTTCAAATTGCTGCGTTTCTTTGCTATTTTGTGTTTGTGTGTACATAATACTTGTAGTGACATTCAAACCGAGGACTTATAACAAAAGGGACAATAGGTTCACGATTGCTAACACAAAGGAAAACAATGGGGTCCATGCCAGGACAAACACTTGTGTGTGTGTTTGTTGTGATCTATTTTTATCTGAATTATTGTATTTTTGAATTAATAATGTACGTCTTGCTGAAGCAAGGCATGGGTAATTTAATATTATTTTACATTTTCTTTATTGCATTGTCGTATGTCCTTAGGGGTACAGAAATCATTTAGTCTGAAATATATGGGTCATGGCTTCCATATATGGATGTCGTTCTGTCACTTTTTTATTTACCTCATGTTAATTGCGACTGCCATTGAATTACTAGGTCAGAGTAAAAGTGTTGTCAGTTGAGATTTGATTTTATTTATGACCTTTTGGTAAGCAATCGTTTTGCAACATAAGAATCGCAACATTTTGTGTATGAAATGAATTCATGGTTTTATTGCTTTTCATTCGTGTAGGAGATATTCAGAATATGTTTCCATGCTGAATTTTTTCCTGGTGCATAAAAACAAAAACAATTTGTTTATTCAATGACGGAGTCTCTTTTTCCAGTAGGATTATTTTCCCCATGTTAAGAAATATGGGTCATTTGTCACAACCACCCTTGACATTTCTGAGTAAAGGAGGATGTGTGGCCAATTTAGACGTCCCCTTTATGATGTCACTTCGGATGTTTATGCAGGTTTGCAATGCAAGTACATGCAGCTCGGGTGTAAATCATTTATTTATCGCAGGCGCAGTTTTGAAAGTACCTTGACCGACATACATCCCCAAGGCATCATTTCATTGAATCTAAACTTAGTGTGTCCACACTTTGATTCACTTAAATAGTCCAAACATTCTGTGGCTGTGGAGTGTGATTGTGCAACAAATGTCTACATGGTTAGCATATCTTGCTGTTTACATGTGATGTCTTGCTGGCACGTGGGAGGAGTCTGGGTGCCACACTCCCTTCCTCCCCCCCTCCTCCCCTCTTTCACCCCAACTGTGTATGTTTCCTCTGGCCATGCAACCATAAAAAGCATCAGAAAAACAGGTGCTTTTACCCGTAGGAAATTGGACCTTGTACTTTGTCCAGTGTGAACTCTTGCAAGACGGTACACACGGGCAGCGTTTACCGTTATTCCTCTCCCTGACTTGACTAGGAGCAGAATTCCAAATGGCCGTGGGGGCATTCAGGGAGCAAACTTGGTAAACCGTGTGTTTTTGAGTCGGGGCCCGGGATTCGCAGAAGCTGACTGGGCAACTTGCCATGTTTGCCAAACAGCGTTTCACTCTCAAAAGAATTGAAGGCAGTGGGGGGAGACAATCCTGAATGTGCCTCTCGATCTGGAAATGGGAAAATGGGTCAATCCTTCCATATCAAGTTTCCTTGCAAAGAATGAGGGATTCTTAAAGCTCTTGCCAGCAGGGTCGTCCCTCCTGGCAATGAATTTCAAATGAACTTTCTCTTGGGGGTGAACAAAGAGTGTATTGTACACACTTTTTGTGTTGTACTTTTAAAAGAATTTGTTAGTAATTGCCGGATAATCATAAATACTTTAAAGCTGTGATTGTGAATTGATCATCCTTTGAAACTATTACTTCCAGTATTTTATTATCATAAATGATTTTTTTTAAATAATTTTTATAGTCAATATTTACTTCACAGTTTTTCATATTTTTTAATGAAACATGAGGATTTGTTTTTTCTTTTAAAAAAAAAACCCCAACCCATTAACAAGTTGAGTATATGTTTCAAAATACCCCCTTTTAAACCCAGTCTAACAACTTTTGGAATGGAGTTCGTAAATAATACCTCATCAGGCTTTATTAAGGCACTTTTGTACATTACATTTACCATGTTAAAGCCTCTAGCTAAGGTTCAAACTCTTGAGAGAAACACAACCTATTCTACTCTTTTGAAAACAAGTGCTTCAATTCTGAAGACTTACCGTGGCCCTTGTAAACAGCCACTGGTGGCATTGCCAACTCGGTGGCAATGCCAACTCTGTCATCATTGACATCATACAGGTTTCCCCCCACCATCCCCCTTCCTGTCATTACTTGATTATAATAATCATGGTTAAAACCCTCCTGGTCTCCCCTCCAGGCGCCAGATAACATTCAATGCCACCACCGGCCCACTTTTAACTTAGTTTGTGTGTCACATCCCTTGGCGATTATGTGTTTTAACAACAACAGTAAGAATCAGAGAATCTGTAACATGTAGACACACCCACTAAGATGATGCCCGACTTCTTGTCCTTTTTTTTTCTTCCTCCGTCTTATTTTCTGTCTGTTTATGAGAAGTGTGAGGTCGTTGACTTTGTCCCCTACGCCCCAGTGTGATCTTATTTGCACATTTAGCAGCAGAACCTGTTTCATTTAGTCAGTGTACCCCCCCTTAGTTGTGCAACCAGTCATCAGGCGGGATACTAGACTCCCAGCTTGACATGATAGAAAAACCTACCCTCGGGGAATATTACGCATAGGAAACCAGACTGAGCAACATTTAGAGGAATATTTAATCCAGGTATATTTAATATTGGGTGTTTTCCGAGCGATGTGACAATAGGGTCGGCAATCCCTGTTGTCGATAATGTCAGACTCGTGCCTCTTCAATGTGGCTGGCATGTCTCGCTGCCAGAACTTCGCCGCAGGCGAGACTGACTTATTTGGCATGGCCTAGTTTCTTTGCCTAGATAGGCCACACATTCAGCCGCAACATAAGACGGGAGCAACAGAGAGAAATCTCATGCTCAGGGACCAGTGAGCAGACTACCGACTGTGCCGCTCTTGTTTGGGCTTCCAATTATGCCGTGGTAGTCTCTCCTTTTTTTTTTTTTTTCCTTCTTTTTTTTATTCATCTTATTAAAGTTAGCCTGAGGGGGTTTTAAGATAAACTGTCATCTCGTTCAGTTCTCTTGGAATAACACCTTTATGTACATTCTACAGTATTTTTCTTCTGTTGTGATATTGGCTGTGCTCAATATCATGAACAAATTCAACATTTTATTCTTGTTCAGATTTTTTTTCCCCCTTCTAAAACAATTCCTGTTGCATTTTTCGAGAAGATCAAATCGTCTCTTATTCTTGCACCCTGTTAAAACATGGTCTCCTTTATACACTTTTTCTTCCTGTGATAAATGGGATGTAATGTAGACCAGTCGTTTTACTACTGTGTGTGGTCATGACCTCAATTATGATCACACTATAATTTCATCTTCTTGTCTTTCCCTAAGGATTTTTGGTCTTCATGGGGTAATGTCTGTCGCTCTTGTCGGGTAGCTCTTGGTGGATAATTATGAGGAGACTAGACTTCTTTCGTAGTGAATGTCATAGCTAAGGGAAATTCTGAACGACTGTTTTGTATGCAATGCAGACAAGGCGAGTTTGAACAGGTGGATTTTTTAGATTGGTTTTGAAGTGTTCAATTGATGAGGATCTGATGAAGAATGTAGCGGAGATTAAAAAAACTAAAAAAAACAACAACATTCTTTTTCCTTTTCCAGTTTGTTGCCCACACTTCTAAATCAGAATGTGAGAAATTCATATTAAAAAAAGCAGACCAGCTTGGACTAGAGAGTTCCACTACTTATCATTGTCAATCTGTCATAATGCTAATTTGTAGTTCTTACTTGAGCCACCCGTTGTGTTACAAACTAAACCCTTCTTATTTGTATCGTTTTTCCTCTCCTGCAGTCCAAGGAAGAGATCAAGGAGCGCCTAGCCAAGCACATGGCAGACCAGTGGGACAAGATAACCCACTTTGCAGAGTGCATCCCCGGTTTCACTGGCTTCAGCAAAGAGGATCAAGACATTCTCCTGCAAGTGGGTAAGTCTACGACATGCGTACCCAGGGGGGGAGGAGGGGGGACGTGCAAGAACTCTCACGTACTCACAAAGTCTTGCTGGATTTGGGCCACTCTATATCATTTTACATTCAGGAGACGCCTACCCACTGCTAGAACAGAAATCCGCAGCAATTTATTTGGGTAAATATTGGCAATGAGCCATGAAAAAAATAGGTCCGGTGAAGTGGTTAATGACGGTGGAATCTGTCAGGTAGTGTTGATGCAATGGATTTTGCAGACCATCATTTTTTATTTAGTAATCTGCCTTCCCTATGTACATTTTTTCATACATAATGTGGCTGTTTGGCACTCATTTAATTTGTCTATTAGAAGTCCTGGGACTCCATCCAGGACAGCTGTTACTGGCTATTTCTAGATCATTGCTGTTCAAGCCAATGGACTCATGGTAGATGATTTCCATGTAAACAAAGCCTTGTGCATCTATGTCGCAAATCACCAATATGCTTCTGGTATTACAATTATAAGGATCGCATCACTATGAAAACTTGTAAACCAAGTTAGCATTATGCTAAAAAGTTCTCTTTACTGCGGTTGGCACAATACTAAGTTAAACATCACACACTGGCAACTTGAAAAACATTTGCTGACCAGCTCAAAATTCCCCCCCACAACAACGCCAAGAGCAAAAAATGCCAGTTGTGTGATCTGGTAAAATGTAAAGAGAGATTAATTTATTTTAGTTTAAAAACATGATCACATTGTCCCACCTGTTCTGTCGTTTTTGCAGGGGGGTCTGGAGGTCATCTTACTGCAGCTTGCTCAAAGATGGTACGATCATCCCGGACAAAAACCTATTGCAGATGGGGGGAAAATGAGTGGCTGTCATGGGAAAACAAGCCGTAAACTCAGAAAAGACACTAAACTATTGAGGTTTTTGTGATGGGATTGAGATATTATTGATGATGTAAGGGGCCGAGTAAAAAACAAACCATTTTAGCAAACCCCGCCCCCCCCCCTCCTTTTTGGGCCCGCCTCCTCCATTTTTTAAAAAACTTTTTTTACTATTTTATAAAAAAAAAATAAAAAGGGGAAAAAAAAAAGAAGGAAAATTTGACTAAAATTATACAAAACCCCTTTGTTTTGTCATACATTGGCATCAGTACACTAAAATAGCAAAAAAAATCGGGAATAGATATACCTTGGCCAGCCATATTAAGCACGGCGGCATCTTGGATAAAATATTGTAAAAATTTGAAAATAAAAAAAATAGTAACCCCTGTCCCCCCTCTTTTTTAAAAAGTTTCCCGGACATGTTTTTAATGTCTTGTCCAACATATTTTCTTTTATGTATTGTGTGTTTGAACAGTGGGAAAAAACAATGGATATTTGAAACTTAAAAAAAAATGGGCAGCCTTCTTTAAATAAAAAATAATAAATAAAAGCCCCCCCTTTCCTTCCTTTTTTTTTTGAAACCCAACGCTAAAAATGTTTCTTTTTTTACCCCCGGCCCCAATTATGTCAGTGGGACCTAGAAATTCTCATTTGGGGAAGGGGGGGGGGGAAGAGGGGGGGAAAGAATTTTTTTTTTGGGGAAAAAGAAAAAAGAAAAATTTTAAAATTTTAAAAAAATTTTTTAAAAAAAAAAACCCCCCATTAGTACGAAACCCTTTTAAAATACTTTGGGGCCCCAAAAAAAACTATACATAATTAATTTTTTAATAACAAAAAAAAATTTTTTTTCCCCCTATTCCCTTTTTAAAAAACCCCTGATTTTTTTTAGGCCAAAAAATTTTTTGGGGTTTTTTTATTTCCCCCCCCAGGTTTTTCGACCTATATGGGGGAAAAAACCCCCGTTTTTTTAGTTTCCTTTTTTCCCCCCGGTAAAAAGATTTTCCCCAAACCCAAAAAACCCCTTTTTTACCCGTTTTTTTCCCCCCCTTTTTTTTTACTTTCACCCCCTTTCTCCCCTTTTCCCCAGGCCCCACTTTTTTAAAAAATGTTTTTCCCCCCTCCCCAACGAAAAAAATTTTAAATTGGGCCCGAGGTTTTTTTTTTCCTCTTTCCCCTTTTTTTTGTTTATTGCAATATTTTTTTATTCCCCCTGAAATGGGGGTTTCCCCCCCTTTTTCCCTCCCCCTTTTTTTTTTTTCTTTTTTGCCCACCCCCCCATTTTTCCCTTTTTAAATTTTTTTTTTTTGAAATTAAAAAATGCCCCCCCGGGAAATCCCGCTTTGGTTTTTTTTTTTGTTTGTTGTTTTTTTAAAAGTTTTTTCTTTTCAAAAATTTTTTTCAAAAAACCCCTTTTGAAAAAAACCCATTTTTTCCCCAAAAAATTTTTCCCCCTAAGTTTTTTGAAAATTACCGTCCCTTAAAAATTTAAACCCGCAATGAAAAAACCTTTTGGAAAATTTGTTGTTTAAAAAAAAAAATTTTTAAATTTAATTTTTGTTTTTTTTAAAAATTTCCTTTCCCCCCCAAAAAAAAGCAAAAAAAAGGAAAAAAAATTTTTTTATAGTCCTTTTCCAAGGAAAAAAGGTTTTTTTTTTTGGGGGTTTGTTTTTTTTTTTTTTTTTTTTGGGTAAATGAAAAAAACTTTTACCAAAACAAAAAAAACCTTTTTTTTTAAAAACACAAAACTAAAACCAACCCCAAAAAAAAAACCCAAACCCCCCTTTTTTTTCCCTTCCCTTTCTATCCCAACAATTTTCCCCTTTTCCCCCTCTTTTTTTCTTTTTTAAAATAAAATCCAAAAACCTTTTAAAAAAGGGGGGGTTTCAATTTCCCCCCCTTTTTTTGCAAAACCAATTTTATTTCCCCCCCGTTTTTTTAAAGTTTTTAAACCCCCAAAACACAAAAATTTTCCCCCCTAAAAATTTTTTTTGGTAGGCCCAAAAATTTTTTTTTTTTTTTTCTGCGGGGTTTGACCCCCCAAAAGAATTTTAATTTTTTTCTTTTGGAATATTCCCCAAAATTTTTTTTTTAAACCCCCTTCAATTTTTTTTTTCGGGTTTTTTTAAAAATTTTAAAGGGGGGAAATTTTTTTTACAAAAACCTTTAAAAATGGGGAAAAAATATTTGAAATTGGCAAAAGTCCCCTGCCCAATTTTTAAAATTTTTTTAAAATTTTTTTTAAAATGAAAATTTTCCCAAGGGTTTTTTTTAATTAAAGATAATTTTTTTTTTTCTTTTTTTTTTTTTTTATTTTTTTTTTTGGGGAAAATTTAAAAAGAAGGCCCCCCCGTAAAAAACCCCCAAAAAACCCTTTTTTAAAAAAAAAGCAAAAAAAAAAAACCTTTTCCCCAAAATTTTATTTTGAAACCGGTCCCAAAATTTTTTTAAGGGTTACAAAAAGAAAAACCCCGGGGGAAATTTTTCCCTTTTTTAAAACCCTTTTAGGGTGAAAAAAAATTTTTTTGTCCCCAACTTTTATTATTCAAAAAAAGGGGGGGGTTTTTAAAAAAATTTTAAATTTTTTTACAGGAAATGTTAACCAACAAACCCATAAAAAACTGGGGAACCCAAATTTCAAAAAAAACCTTTTTTTTTTTTTCCCCCCCCAAAAAATTGGGCCCCCCCCTTTCAAAAACACAAACCCAAAATTTCTTTTTTTTTTTTAAAAAACGTTCCCCCCCGGGAAAAAACCCGGGAATTTTTTTTTAGGGTTTTTGGGTTTTTTTTTTTTTCCTTAAAATTTTTTTTAAAAAAAAAAAATACCCTTAAAAAAAAACAAAAATTCTCAGGGAATTTCGGGGAAAATTTTTTATTAAAAATTATACACTACCCCGGTTTTTAGCCCTTTTTCCCCGGGAAAAAAAAATTTTTTCTTTTTCGGAATTTCTTCCCCCCAAAGCCACTTTAAAAAAAAAAAAACAATGGTCCCCCCGGGGAAAAATTTGGGGGGGGGGGGGGGGGGTTTTTTTAAATAAAGGAAAAAATTTTTTTTGGTTTTTTTTCAAAAACCCCCGCTCTTTTTCGGGGGAAACAAAAAACCCAATACCCTTGGTGTGCCCAAAAAATTTTCAATGGGAAAAAACCCCTTGGGAAAAAAAAAATGCCCGGGGCCCCCCCCGGGGACCAAAAATGAGGGAAAAATTTTCCCCGGTTTTTTTATATTTAAAAAATTTTTTTTATTTCCCCAAAAAGGAAATCCAAAATTTTTTTTTTGGGGGGGGGGGGGGGGGGGCGGGGAAAAAAACCCCCCAAAAAATTTTAAAGGACTTTTAAAAAACCATGTTTGCCGGGGGTATAAATTCACACAATTCCGTAAAAATTTTTAACCCCCTTTCCACACCCGGAATTTCTTCTTTTTTTTTCAAACTGCTTTTTAACAAAAGGGTTTAAAGCCCAAGGGGAAGTGGAAAAAACCCCGGAGAAAAAATTTTAAAAAGGTTTTTAATTGGGGTTTTAGGCTCAAATACTTAAAACCCCTTAACAAAAAAAAGGGTTCCACCCAGGAAAAAAATCCCAAAACCCAAAAACCCAAAATAAAAATCTATCCCAAACCCCCCAAAACAAAAATGGGAATTGTTTTTTGAAAAATTAAATAACGAAAAAACCAAAAAACCACCCTTTTTTTTCCCCCCCCGCTCCCCCCCGGCCCCAAGGCCCCCCCCCCCCAATTTACCCCCCGAAAAATTCCGAAAAAACTCCCAATTTTTCCATGGGGAAGAAAAAAACGCTCCACTTGGGGCCCTGGGGTTTCCCCCAGTACCCCTTTAAAATTTTAACAGCAAACAACAACTTTTGGGGGAAAATTTGGGGGCGTAAACCCCCCCAAACCCCCAACAAAAAGGCTTTTTTGGCAAACCGGGAAAAGGATTTAAAAAACGAGTAATTGGCCCCCGCCGTTCCCAAAAAAATTTCGCCGCCCCCCCTTTCTCAACAATCAAATTAAAATTTGCCCCATTAAAGCCCCGCCCCCTTTAAAGGGGGGTGTCCCTGTCAATTTAATGGTGGCCCCCCCCAACAAGGGATGGCCCGTGGGGCATCCCCCCTTGGGCCACCTCTACCCCACCGGGGGACAAAGGAAAATGAAACATTGAAAGGGGGGAAACAAAAACCATACAAAAGGATTGAAATTTTGCCCCTTTTGCTTTTTGTGGGGTTTTTAAAAAAATTTCCCCCCCTTAAAACGTAAAAAAAGGGAATTTGGGGGCCCCGGGGAAAAAACCAAGGTCAATTAAAACAAACCCGGGTAATAAAAAAACCCTGGACCCCTTTAGCCGGACTTTTTAATTTTACGGGGGAAAAGGGGGAAAAAAAAAAAATTTGGGGAAGAAAAAAAAAACAAAAGGACGGAAAAAAAAAATTAAATTTTAAGGGCCCCCCTATCCGCTTTTTGAAAAGCTATCCCCCAAATTTGTACAAAGGTTTAAAAAATTATATATAAAGAATGTTTTTTCCTTCACTGCGGATTCTAGTTTTTGTGTTAAAGATTTAATGTACATTGTAATTTAAGAAGAAGAAAAAAACAACAACAAGTCTTGGTTTATTTTCCGATTTTATGCGTTGACTTTGAAGAGAGACTTATATTGAATAACTGAGTTATTTGTTGTTTTGAACCCAGACGTTTTGGTGACTCTTTACTTAGGGCAAAAATGCAGGTTTGATACACAACCCGGGCTACCAACCTAAAGGCTGAAGAAGCCAGAGGCAACACTTTGCTTCAGACCAATTTGGGGTTGGATTTTTTTATGTAAAAGGGTTTGGTATTTTGGTTTTTTTTTGAATGACATGAGTGTTCATCAGAGGCTGTTGAATTGTTGATAGAGACCCTGAACCAAACGATACTAATGAGTTGAGGGGGCCAGGTTGACAGGAGGGGGCAGGGGTCGGGGTAAAGTGGCAAATCCATATAGAGAAGTCTTGGATTAGGAAACATTTATACTGACTTTTTGTTCAGCTTTTACAAAGTCACCTGACCCCTCCATCAACAAGCGGGTAGATTGAGTGGTTTAGTTTGATGCCGTTTCTTTTGATAGATACATTGACAAGTGTATGATTCTAGTTTACTACTCACATCCAATGTGACTTTTGTGTGTGTAAAAGCCTGTTCATTTGATTGGCTGCGTTGACTTACAGCAAGCAAACTGGTTTATCGCAACCCATTTGAGACGTGTTGTGCAGCTGTGCTGTCTGCCATACTGGAGTTCAAATGATTAAGTATAAATATATGGTTTATGTCAGTTGTTCCAACCGTGCATGTCAATTTTGGAAAGAAGTGGAGAAAGCTGGCAATTTGAACATCCTAAAATGGCGCAGCAATGAAGTGATGGCATTGGCATGGGTGAAATACAGTATGACATGTCTGCGCTAGCTATGCACCTGTAATCAAAAACTTAATTTAATTACTTGAGTAAGATTTCAATAACAAGTGAATTTATACTGTATGCTCTAGTCATGACATCAACTGTATGCTTCAATCATGACGTGAACTGTATGCTCCAATCATGCTTGTGTAATAACGGCTTCTTTTTGTGTTTAAGTTCAATAACATTTTTTGCATTGTACCCAGTGGCTTTCAGTGTGGGCTTCATAAAGGCTGACTGGGCCTGTTTTTCTCTTTGAATAATTATATCTAGTGTACTTTGCTTCATCTAAAATAGGTAACTTCAAACCATTAAGAACTTAAAAATTCCCAGCATTTAAACCTGACAGGATTTCTTTTAATTAAGGCAGCTGCTCTGTGCCAAAAGGCAGGTTCTAAAACAGTGAATCAAATCAATGATATGTTGAAGGTTTTTATAAAAATCTAAATATTGCCAATTAAAGGAAACACGATTTATCTTTGAATGATGAATGAAAATGTTTGGCATTTTACTTTAAACTGCTTTTAAAGCAGTGAAGCCTGGAAGTGACATATCTTTAATTTTCAAACATTCTATGAGACATTTGTGCACGCATTAAATCATTTCAGATTGTGTTTATTTTTTAGTTCATTGATCAATTTGGACACAGTTGAGACGGAATTCAGAACTTATGGGAAAGCACCTACCTAAAGATCAATCAGGGTATGGCTTTGCTTTAAAGGCCCTGTACACTATTGGTAAGATCGAAAAACACAATGTTCACAGATTCACACATAACTTACATGATTTAAAGTAAGTAATGGTAGAAAGGGTTCCTTAAAATATTTCTGCCTAAAATGCTATCGCTTCTGAGAAACGAGTAAAACAATAGTAATTATCGCGCGCGATAATTTGAAAAAACAGAAAACACGTAAGATCTCTTTTCACTATTTTCTCGTGACCTCGATGACCAATTGAGCTCAAACTTTCACAGGTTTGTTTGTTCATGCATATGTTTAATCACACAAAATATGGACACTAATTTTGAGCTGTTATCAAAAGTGTACAATACCTTTAAAATGTAGACCAATCTTCATGGAGTAAAAAAGCCAGATCCGTTGATGGGATTCCATACAGGTGTAAGAGAAACAACTACGCTATAAACTACGCTAACGCTGCAACAGATCATTAAAAACATCTGTACTTAACTCTCCGTCTGAGGAAAAGTGTTTTAAATCATCATCATCATCACTACAATCAATTTAATTGGCACAACAAAAATAATGATTGCTTGGAACAATGGATGTTTCTTTACATAGAGAATATGAGATTTATCCTAATCTGAGAAAGCTTTCTTGTGAAGAATAAAACAATAATTCAACCTCTATTTGTAATTATTCATCAGACTTTTATCATCCAGCCATCGTCATTGTCCTGTTTCCTTTTTTAAAAACAGCAACAAATAGATAATTGTCATGAAGCGAAAAGGTCGCAGCCTAGGGGGCCTTTTTCCAAGCTTCATCATCAATTTTTGCACAGTATATCAACATTTAGGCACCGAAGACGGAGCTGGATTCTAAGCGGAGGTTTAGAAGTTTGGTTGCATTGATTTAAATTGCAGAAATCTAAAATTTTGTACCATAATGAAGGCGTATAGAAGCAAATACCAGATGCACATAATGTTTTACTATACTGTACCTTGCTGATTGGTCATTTTCCCCTATCTGTTATTTTATTTATTTAGGTTTTTTTTTTCTTCTGTTTTTAAAATAACTCATAGACCAGCATTACAAACCTCATTCTTGAATAATATTCTACCATGAATTAATGTATTTTTCTTTTTTAGCTTCACTCTCAGATTGATGTCAAACAGAAGTGCTGTTGCAATTTTTTTTTTCCCCCGCTTTTTAAGTGTTTGTGTCGGATGGCCTTTTGTCAGAAAATAATTTAGGTTTTGTTGATTTGCAAAATTGAATGAACGCAGGTCTTGTTTACGTTTCATATTTGCTTTATTTACCGACTAAAACCAACACAGGAACCAAAGGTAAGGAAGTAATGGTCATTTCTCATCAGTCTAACTTGTAGAGAATGTTTCATGGGCTACTTGGAAGGTCAAATGTCAGAAACATAACTAGTAAGGTCCCCCCTTTGGGTAAGAGTCCTTGAGGTTGAAGATTAGTTGGCTATTTTGTCGGAGGTTTTGTTTATCCTTCCTTATCTCTTCAGACACAAATTTTTGGTTGTTTGAGTTACGGTAAAGAGATGTCGTTCCAAGCTTTTTTTTTCTGGAGATAATGTGTTTTTAATATGAGCATTAATAGAGTCATAAAAAAATGTACAGTGAAATATAATTAAAAACAATAAATTAAACGATATTAGCGATGACTAAATATGGACAAGAATAGGGTTCAACAGATTTTGCCAAAGTGTGATTACATTGCTCAATTTTTTTGTTCTTTTCTCTTCTTTTTTCAATTTAGAATACCTACCTGTCCTTTGAAGTGATAAATGGTAAAAAAAAGTTAAATAAAACCTGATTTTTGTTTCCTTTTCATGTAAAAAATATATTGAAATAAAAACCATTTTGTGAGGCTGATAAGTCACAATCAACAAAAAGTTAGACTTATGAATTGTGAGGTTAAATGAATGCTTGGTGATTCTGGTTTTTATAATTTGTTTAGACAGTTGTCCTTTTTTGGGTTATCTAATTGTCATATATGTTGTAGGATTTTGTCTGCTTTCCGTGTAATAGAACTACACCGTATTTAAGGAATCGTTATAGTTATGTCAATGTTATCTCTCCCGAAAAAAAACACCCCAATTTGTAAAATGTCTGCTAATTTATTAGAAATCCTGCATCAAATGCACAGTGAAAGTGAAAGATGCTTAGAGTCTGTAATCATTTAGCTGCCATCTTAATTTCAGACACACAAGTCTATGAGATTGAAAGAGAGGCTCGTGTCCAAATAGTCCTGTGCCTAGTTTATCATATTTACTTATTAATTGTTCTTCATTGTGCCCTGGAGGAAATACCCTAGAGTGGCTATCAGAGTAAGAAATTATACAACCATTATACAATCATTTCTATGTCAGAACTGTGAGAGTTTTGGTTATTATTATGGTTTCTGTTAAAGGAACATTACAGAATTGGTTTTCCTAACAAAACAGTTGCTGGCAGTGTAAGCACTTTATGCAATCCACCATATACATAAACTGACAAACCTGTAGAAGTTTGAGATCGATCGGCCATCTGGGTCAGAGAAATAGTGAAAAACCGATTACACATTTGCATGAAATTATATAGATTCAACAAATGAATAAAACGGTCACTGAGCGATAAACTCCAATCGGAAAATTAGTTTATTCATTTCTCATCAAATATGGCATTTCAGACTGAAATATTTCAAGGGATGTTTTCTACTATCATCATCATTAGACCGTGCAAGTTTTATGTAAATCTGTGATCAAAAAGTATATTTTACAAGTTTTTTTCTTACCAATTCTGTAATGTTCCTTTAACATAGACAACAAAGAGCAATTGTTTTGGAAACATTGTTGTTGAAACTCAACTGGTTCAATACTAATCATTTGTAAATCAGTGAACTTGGAAATTGCCAGCTATTAAGCACAAAAACAGTTGCCATGGTTACTTTTAAATCTTGACATTTGTTTAGTGTTGATTAATGTTTGGACTGTGGTGTTAAAACAAGATGGATAATTTTACTTAGTGAAGATGTAGACACTAATATAAGACAAAAAGTATATTGGACAAGCTGTCGATACCAAAGGCCCTGAAATATGCTAATTATTGGCCTTCTTTATTTGCATAAATTATCTTGTAATTTATTATAAATATGTTAATTGCAAAGCTAAAAATGAGTTGTAAAGAAGAACATGATTGTACTGAAAATACACAAGAGCTGCATTTATAAATATATGTATTGCCAATTTTTTTCCTCAAAATTAACATGCTGTTTCTTGTAAGCATTGGTATACAAACAACTGTACATTTTTTAACTTCAACAAAGATCATTTCTATCATTCTCCAAATGCCTTGTGGACAGCTAACTTCCAAAGTGATTTTTTTTCTTTTCCGTTTTTTGTTGTTGTGCAAGTTCTTTTGGTTTTACCATTCTGCTTTTACAATATTTTATTAAACATAAATAAAAACTAATAGAAAGAAGTAATATAAGTTGATTATTAACAGCAAAATGAACAATGAAGATTGACAGTTAAACAATAGTTTGTTTTTACTTTGAATCCGATGTGCTGAAATGTTTGAAACAAGAGGATAAAATTATTGGGCACTTGCCACAACTCTTTGTTTTGTTTATAATAACTGAGGAAATGCATTTTTTTTAACCGCAGGAAGAAAACAAATTCAAACCACTGTTAAACAGTGAAACCTGGCCCTGTTGTTTGCGATATTCATTTATTATTTTGGGTTTTAAAAAAAAAATGTGTTTTTTACTTTAGATTATGTTTGTTGTCTAGTTGCATATTTTCAAAGTTGCAGCCCTTTTATAAGAGTTAAACCTACTGGGCAATTTGTACACAGGGTATTGTTAGGGAGTGCACATCAGCTGCTCTACCCCATTGAGGCTGTTCTCTTTAAGATACATTACTTGTGTCGATTATAACTAATGTAGAAAGGAGTCCCCCCTCTTCAGTTCTAATAAATATTAAAAAGACCAGCATTGTTTTGGAGCACATGGTTTGTTTGTTTGTTTCATTGTTTATTTTATCTTGTCTTGTATTAGGGAACGTTGAGAAACGATCAACTTTTGCCCCCCCCCCCCAAAAAAAAAATTGATTGTTACCATCTTTACTTTTGGGCCAGTCTGAGAAGCATCTTTAAAAAAATGTCCCGAGAAGATTTTTTTAGAGGCAAAAGCAAGATGGCAAATATAAAAACAATATTAAACTGTTAACCCATTTATGTGGATGAAATCCAATTCAAAAAACGAACCCCCATCGGAAAAGTAAATGCCTTATTAAATATCAACATTTAATCACCATAAGCACCTACACAAATCTTTACTTAGAGACCTGCATGTTTATGACACGATGCTTCCTCCCATCAGGGATTCTTTACTAAAAAATTAAACTATTCATGCCCCCATCGAGGGATCCATGCCTCCATCGAGGGATCCATCCCTCCATCGAGGGTTCCATCCCTCCATCGAGGGATCCATCCCTCCATCGAGGGACAACTCAGGAAAACATCTCTTTATAGTGAATGTTATGGCAACATTTCCATAGTATAGTAGTACGGAGAAAACTATCAGAAAAAGGGTGGTCACTGTGAGATGAGCTCATGAGTATAGGTTGCACTAGTTTCTAGTGACGCAAGCATGATGATAGTGTACAAGCAACTTCCAAATACATATAAAGTAGTCGAACCAATCTCATTCAGATTTTGTTGACTGATCAGGAAGGTTTGCCTAACGTGAATGGAGAAGTAATACCACTTTAAAACAATAATTAAATGTGTTACAATCAACATGCTGTTGAGATTGCTGTTGAGATTTTGTCTTGGAGGGTAGTTTCAGATTTAATATAGGGCACAGCTTTCTCGGCTGTCCAGTTTTTGTCACTAGAGGGAGGTATACAAGTTGAGTGGTGTAAAATAAAAGGGGGAAAATTTGAGTTTTGATTTTTTTTTTTTGCCTGATGTTTGTCTTGAGGGGCTCTGTTCATTGCTTAGAAAATTACCTTTGAAGACAAAGATTCTCACACTTCACAAACTGGGTTCTCAGTTTTCAGTTTACATTCATAAACTAATTGATTAGTGTACAAAAATAAAGCAAATTGGGTGTTGAACATGTGGGTGGCAGAATCTCAGGGGTTGTACCCCTCCTTTGACCCCCCACCTTCTACCCAGCTATTTAAAAACTGTCCTTGACAAATTATAGGAGGAGCCTATACATAATGCTAACTTAACACCCATGTTTGTAAGTATTACTTGAAAACCTGTTTAAAAACATAGTCAAAGCGGATACAGTTGCGCTTCACTGATGAAACATTCAGTCGGAGTCATAGCCTCGTGAAACATAAGAGCACTATGGCAACCGTACCAAGTAAAACAACAAATTCAATCATTATGTAATTAACACAGAATAATCACATATACCAAAAGTGGAGTTGATGGCAGTCTGAACCTTAAATAAATTGCCATCAATGCAAGCAGTAGTAGGCCTACAGGATCTAAGCAACATTACCATCACCTGTGTGATGGCAATGGGAAAATGTTGTACATCTTCATCAAAGAAGTGACTGTAACAAAGTGAAAGATATAAAATTTTAGCTCCAACTTCACAATTGTTCTGATGCCTCAAGCAGAAGTGGGGATCATAACAAATTTGCATTATCTGCAAGCACGAGTAAGGGCACGTGTGGCATCACAATTGCTAATTACATTTGGTGTTGTTTGTTGTTCAACGTTAATTGGTGACAGGTTAGCCTGAAGAATGCGATAATAATTATCATCATGTAAAAAAAGAATTATTTCATCATATGCCACCGAGTACAACATTGTTTACAAAATTATTCATGGGGTTAATTCCCAGGCTGGGCTAATTAATTAGTTAATTAAATATGAGTTGTAATGCAACGATTAAACATTAGACAAGGTTGTTTCAACATGGCCAGGGCCCAATTTCATGGAGCTGCTTAAGCAAAAAAATTGCTTAAGCACGAAAATAGCTTGCTTATTTTACACCTGGCCAAAATTTCATGCCTTATTATACATTGCTTGTGACTGGTATTTAGCTGTTGTTTACTTAGCATAACAATTGCGTGTAGTCTTGGCCGGTACGCGGTAGTCTGATTTTACTAAGCAATGATTTTTTTGGTTAAGCAAAATTTTGTGCTTAAGCAGCTCTATGAAATTGGGCCCAGGTATACTTGTAGTTTTGAATCCGTAGTTTTATGTACGTGCGTAAGTATTTGTTTATTTACACTGTGTTGATGAGCTAGCTAATGCTATACGCTAGTGACGGTCAAGTGCGGTCGAGTGACTTGATTCCTTGAATCAACTGCAGGAACCAAAACTCGACAGGTATTGACTGGTACCCACCCAATGTTGTTTCAAAACGCTTTTAAAAATTGGAAACCAGTGAGAGAGAAAAATAGCGCGGTCAATTTGGAATTGGACGGCTACGTACATACGAGAAACTTTTAACCGGTAAATATCTTACTAATTTCTGTTCATTTAGAAAATAAAAACCTTTCCGAATAATCATTTGTTGGTTGAGAATGTTTGTAATGATCTACCTGGAGGAATTTCAACACAATTACACTTCATTTCATGTCAATAAATGGAAGTCGAATTGTCCTAACGTAGTGTACATTACATGATTAGCCCACCTTGTCGGCTCTGTAATAGTCTTGTTGTTTTTTTATAACATTGCCATCGGTCTTACTCTTTATATCATAATAATAAAAATATTATTAATAATAGTCGCCATGCATTACAGCGCACCTTTATGTATAAAATGCTAAGTTTTCAAAGTACAAGCAAGTTGTACTCCGAGTCCTAAAAAAAAAGCACAGGATTTTGTTTTATTTTTCTTTCATTATTTTCTTGCAACTTCGAATTCGATGACCAATTGAACTTAAATTTTCACAAGTTTGTTATTTTATGCATATCATGTTGTGGGATACAGCAAGTGAGGATGATACCGGTCTTTGACAATTACCAAAAGTATACCCTGTCTTAAGAAGAATAGTTGCGATAATCGTAACCCTCCATCCTCCCGACGGTCTCGACCGTCGGGAGGATGTCTCCGACCGTCGGGAGGATGGAGGGTTACGATTATCGCAACTATAAGAAGAAGTGATCTGACGTTTAAACAATAAAATTTGAAAGTCGGATGTTCAGTTGCAATTGCATTTCTCATGAGTATTCAAACAATTTGGGACCACTTTGGTCCAACGTACTTTGCTTTAACTCTTGAAAGAAACAAAATGTCAGTTAATATACCACAGGGGAAAAGGTGTGAAAGGAAACAAACTTGCTCACTTTGACGGGTCCCAATGCTCAATTATGTGTGAGACTTGCACAGTCGATATCACTGTAAATGTGGTGAATGAATAATAGGTTTCTATTTTGTTGTTTTAAAATTAGTAAGAGGAAATATATAATGTTTTCAAGCATTAGGTCAAACTATGGTGTATTCAAATAATATTTAAATCTTGGTTTTAATAATTTTAAAAAATTTTTTGATTTCCCCACCCCCGGTGCGGTTTCTTTTTCCGGGGCAAATATTTTAAAAGCCCTTTTAACACATTTGGGGTTTTTTTGTTGGGTTTTCTTAAGGTAAAGGGGAGGAACTCCCTTTTTTATTCCAATCCCCAAGGGAAGGGGGATTGCTTTCCCAACCCCAAATTTTTCCCCCCCTTTCTTGAGGCCAATTTTAAATTTTAAAAAGAAAACAAAAAAGAATTTTTAAAATTATAAATAAAAAGAAAAATAAAAAAAAAAAAAAGGGAAACAAAAAAAAAAAGCCCCAAAAAAAAAACCCCAAAAATTTAAAATTTTAAAAATTTTTTTTTTTTTTTTTAAAATTTTAAAACCCCCCTCAACTTGCCACAATTTTAAAACTTTTTTCCCCTTTTGAATTTGGGGCCCCTTTTTCCCCCTTAAAAAATAAAAAACCAAAAAAAAATTTTTTTTTTTTTCCCCCCTTTTCCCCCCCCTTTTTCCCCCCCTTTCCCTCAAGGAAAAACCCAAAACAAAAGGGGAAAAAAGGAAACATGGGGTTTTTTTCCTTCCCCCCTTCCCTTTTTTTTTTTTCGGGGTTTTTTCCTTTTTCCCCTTTTTTTCCCCCCCCCCCCCTTTTTCCCCCCTTTTTTAAAAAGGGGGGGAAAAAGGGGGGGGGGGGGGCCCCCGGGGGGGGGGGGGGGGGGGGGGGGGGGGGTTTGGGGGGGGGGGGGGGGCTTTGGGGGGGGGGGGGGCCCCGGGGGTCGTTTTTAAAACCCCAAAAAACCCGGGGAAAAAAAAAAAAAAAAATTTGTAAATAAAAAAACCCAAAAAAAAATTAAAAAAGGGGCCTTTTTTTTTTTTAAAAAAAATTTTTTTTTTTTTTAAATTTTTATTCCCTTTTTTTTTTTTTCTTTTTTTTAAAAAAGGGTTTTTTTTTTTTTTTTTTTGAAATTTTTTTTTTCCCCCCCTTTTTTTTTTTTTTTGGGCCCTTTTTTTTTTGGGCTAATTTTTTTTTTTCCCTTTTTCTTTTTTTTAAAAAAAAATTTTCCCCCCTTTAAAAAAAGGGAAATTAAAAAAAAAAAAAAAAAAAAAAACTACCCTTTTTAAAAAAGGGAAAAACCCCAAAAAAAAAAAACCAATTTTTAAACCCCAAAAAAAAAAAAAAAATTAAAAAAAAAAAAAAAACACAAACCCAAAAAAACAAACCCCAAAAAAAAAAAAATTAAATAAAAAAAAATAAAACAAAAAAAAAACCCTCTCCTAAACCATTTAAAAAAAAAAAAAACCCCCAAACCCCCCCCCAAGATTTTCCCCCCCGTTGGGGCACCCCCCCCCCTTCCCAATATTTTTCCCCCTCCTTTTAGCCAAAACCCATTTTTTACCCCTTTTTAGGGAATTATTCCCACAAAAGGGTTTTTGGTTTCAATTTTGCAACCGGGGGCCAAAAACCCCCCAAAAAAATTTTTTTTCTAAAAAAAACCTTTAAACCCCAAAAAAAATATTTTTTTTTAAAAAAAAATGGTGAAAAAAATTTTTAAAATTTTTTTAAATTTTAAAAAAAAGTAAAAATTTAAAAAATTTTTAAATTTTTTGTTTAAAGGGGTTTTTTTTTTTTTTGAATTTGGGGGAAAGGGGAAAAAAAAAAAAAGGGGAAAAAAAAAAAATTTTAGTTTTAAATAGAATTTAAAACCTTTTTTCTAAAATTTAAAAAATTCATTTTCCAATTTCTCTTTTGAGGAAAGTTTTAAGGGGGGGAAAGGGGTTTTTTTAAAAGGAAAACTGGCCCGGGGGAAAAAATTTCTAATCAAAAAATTTTCCCAAAAAATTTTTTAAAACCCCAAAAAAAGGGGGTTAAAGGCCCATTTGGGGGGAAAAAAAATTTTTTTTTAAAAATTTCGGGAAAAAAAGGGGTTAAGAATTTGGGGGAAAAAAAAACCCCCTTTTTTCCCCAAAAATTTTAAAAAAAATTAAAATTCTTTTTTTTTTTTCTTTTTCTTTTTTTTTTTTCTTTTCCCCTTTTCCCCCCCTTTTTCCCCCTTTTACCTGAAAAAAAATGGGGGGGTAAAAGGGGGGGGCCCCCCCAGGGAATTAAAAAATTTTTTTCCAATGCCCAAAAACCCGATTTTTTCCCCTATTGGGAAAACCAAAATTTAAAAAAAACACAACCCCCCCTTTTTTTTTTCCCCCTTTTTTTTACAAATTTTCCCCTTTTTTTTTTCCCCCCAAGTTTTTTTTAAAATTGTGGCCACTTTGGGGACCCAACAAAAAACAAACCCCTACAACACAAAAAAAAAAACTCCCCCTTTTTCCCCCCCCACCCAGAATCAAAACAAAAGCCAAAATCCCAAAAAAAACCATTTTTAAAAAAAAAAAACAAGACAACCCCAAAGGCCCCGGAAAAACTTTTAAAAACCAATTTTTTTTTTTTTTTTTTCTTTTTTAACAAGTTTTAAAACTCCTTTTTAAACACTCATTTTTTTAGGTTCTTGAATGCAATCTTTTAAAAATTTTTAAAAAAAAACCCTTTTTCCCCTTTCGAAAGATATGGGCTTTTTTGAGTTTTCCAAAGTGCAATTTGCAAAAAAAAAAAAAGGGAATTCTAAAATGATATTGTTGCTCAGTACATTTTGAAAAAAAAATTTGGGCCTCAGTGCGCTCATTGCCCCGATGTAACTTTTTTTTTCCTCTTATTAAAAAAAAAAAACGCAAACTTTTCCAAAAAGGACCATTGCCCAACATTATTCGCACTGCTGTGTATCCCATGGTTTGCCATTTTGGGATTCTAATTGCATATATAAAGATTGGTGAGCAAAATACTCCACGGTCATCCTCAAATGCTTCCCGCGAATACACGGAAAAAAAGACTCTCAAACTAATGCAACCAAGATTAAATTTTGAGAATTTACGCAGGTAAAACGGGTCACAGATTCCCTTATGGGGAAAAAAAAAAATATTCCACTGTCTTTTTAGAAATGGCAACACTGTGGGGGGTTTCATGGGAAAAAGGTATGCAAGGAGCATGGCACCAATTGGGACCCCCACTAAAATCACTTAGACTTTGATTTTTAAAAAACTCCAAGATCTGGCCTACTCAAAAACCAAAAAGGCCAAAAAAAAAAATTTATGAAACCTGAATTGACATTTTTCCAATTTTCTCATTTATCATAGTACATACATCAACTTTTTTTCCTCCCCCGGGAACAAACTGATTTCCTCTTTTTTTTTTTTATTCTCATTTTTAAAAAAAAATTAAAAAAAATTTTTTCCCCAAAAAAAAAAGGGGAAAAAAATTTTCAAACTAATTCCCAATTTAAAAAATAAAATAATTTTTAATTCCCTTTTTTTTTCCCCCTTTTTTTTTTATACCCTAAAA
This sequence comes from Pycnopodia helianthoides, assembly GCA_032158295.1. NCBI lineage: Eukaryota > Metazoa > Echinodermata > Asteroidea > Forcipulatida > Asteriidae > Pycnopodia > Pycnopodia helianthoides. The sequence goes on from CM063251.1 coordinate 7,738,340, forward strand.
AGAAAATTTTCCCCCAAATTGACTTTAAAACCCATTTTTTTTTTTTTTTTTTTTTTTTTTTTTTCCTCCAAAAAAAAAAAAAAAAAATTTATTTTTAAAAACCCCAAAAGAAAATTTTTTTTCAAAAACATAAAAATTTTTTTTTCCCCCATTTTTTTTTTTTTTTTTTTTTATTTTTTTTAAAAATTTTTTTTTTTCCCCCCCCCCCCCTTTTTTTAAAATCCCTTTTTTTTTTTTTTTTATTTTTTTTTATTTTCCCCCTTTTTTTTTTTTTTTTTTTTTTTTTTTTTTTTAAAATTATTTTTTTTTTAAAAACCCCCTTAAAAACCTTTGGGTTTTAAAAAAAAAAAAATTTTAAAAAAAATTTTAAATATTATTTTATTTTTAAAAAAATTACATTTTTTTTTAAACATTTTCAAAGCTGCAAAAAAAAAATTTTTAAAATGAAATTTTTTAAAAAAATTTTTTATAATTTTAAAATCCCTTAACAAAAAAAAAATTTCCCAAAAAAATTTTCCCAAAAAAAAGAGGGGAGGCCTTCCAAACAAAAATGTACCCGGGAAAAAAAAAAAAAATGTTTTTAATTTAAAAAAACAACCCCAAAAAAAGGGGGGTTTTTTTTTTTTCCCCCCCCCTTTTAAAAAAGGGAAACCCGGGTTTTTTAAAAAAAAAAAATGTTTTTAAAAAAATATCCCAACCAAAATTTTTTTTTCCCCCCCCCCAAAGAACCCCCCAAAACCATTTTTTTAAAAAGCCCTTTTGGGTTTTTTAATTTTTACCAAAAAAAAAGGGTTTTTTTTTTTTTTTTTAAAATTTTTTTTAAAAATTTTTTTCTTTCTTTTTTCCCCTTTTTTTTTAAAAAACCCCAAAAGAAACATGGGGGGGGTTTTTTTTTTGGGGGGGCAAAATTTTTTAAAACTTTTTTTTTTTAATTTTTTTTTTTTGTTTAAAAAAAGGGGCTTTAATTTTAAAAAAAAAAGGGAGGGGAAAACCCAAAAGGGGGGGGGGGGGGGGGGGAAAAAAAAAGGGGGGGGAAAAAAAGCTGGGCATTTAGGAAAACCTTTTGGGGATTGTTTTTTTTTTTTTTTTAAAATTAATTTTTTTTATTTGTTAAAGGGAGGAAAGGGAGTTGAATGGGATTTATGTTTTGATAGGTTAAATTTTCCCCAATCCGGGGTCGTCGTTTTTTTTGATTTTCCCCTCTTCAGTTTGAGGTTACCTTTAAACAAAAACTCCATAAGGCGATCAACCCCGCCCCCCCCCCAAACCACCAAAACCCAAAAAAAATTGGTCTTTAAAAAGGTCCCTATTTTTAAAAGTGTTTAACGTTCGTTTTAATTTTTATTTTCAAAAAAAAAAATTTAAAAAACTTTAAAAAAAACAAAACTATCCCCCAAAGAACCCTTTTCAAAAACCCTTAAAAACTTTTTATTTGAAAAAAATTATTTTTAAAAAAAAAAAATTAGTTTAATTTTAATTAAAACACGACTCCTGAGTGAGCCCTGGAGCATCTATTTTCTGGAGATAAACCCAAAGGTGAAAATAGAACGCTCATCACCTCGGGAGTCTTTTTCACCAAATTATAAAACTCAAAACCCACAATGTTTTAAAGAAACTTTTTTTTTTAACTGCTATTTAAAAACGGGGGAACAAACAAGGCCAAAAACCCAAAAAACTTTTAGAAAATTTTAAAAGTGGTTTTTTTAAAGCTTTAGGGGCCCATTTTCTAATTTTCCCAGGAAAAAAAAAAAATTTTGTTTTTTAAAAATTTTTTTTAAAAAAATGGCAGGCCTAAAAAAAAATGGAAAAAGAAAAAAAAATTTTACCAACCTTTTTTAAAAAATTTTGAAAGGAACCCCCTTTTTGGGGCTTGAAAGGGGGTTTTCCCCGGGTTTTTTTTGGTTTTTTTTTTGTCACAAAAAACTAGAAAGCCCCAAAAAAAAAAACTTGCCTAGTAGAAAAAAGGGAACCACTAAAATTACATGAAGCTTTCATTGTTACATTGTTTCGCCCGCTGCTTTAACAGCTTTAAAGGGGTTTGGGGGGGCCCCCGGCCCTGGAAAAGCAATAAAATTGGTAAAGGGGGAAAGGGGGGGGGGGGGAGGGGGGGAGGCAAAACCGCGACGAGGGGGGGGGGGCTCATTAACCAAGTACTATTTTTGGAAAATTTTTTTTTGTTTTAATTTGGGAAATATTTAAGGAATGGGGAGCCAGGGGGGAAAAATTAAAAAATTGGGAATTTTTTTGTTATTTTTTTTTTGAATAATTGGGAAAAAAAAAAAAAATTTTTTATGGGCCCCATTTTAAAAAAAAAATAAAAAAAATTTTTGTTTTTTTGTTTTTTTTTTTAAAAAATTTTAAATTGTATTTTTTAATTTTTGCCTTTTTTAAAAAAAAAATTTTGGTTTTTTTTTTTTAAAAAAAAGAAAAAAATTTTTTCTCCCAAAAAAGTAATTTTTACAAAATAATCCCCCTTTTTTTTCAACAACAAAAATCGAAATCTAAACTTAATGTTTAAAAAAATTTTTAAAAAAAAAAAAATTTTTTATTTTGCCCTTTTTTAATGTTTGCAAATTTTGGTATCAAGGGGAGGGGAATTTGTTTTTTTATTTTAAAAAATATTAAAAAAAAAAAAAAAAAAAAAACCCCAAAAAAAAAAAAAAAAAAAAAAAAACCTTTTATTTTTAAAAAAAAAAACATTTAAAAAAAAAAAAAAAGGGGGAAAAAAAAAAAAAAAAAAAAAAAAATCCCCCTTTTTTTTGGGGGTTTTTTTAAACAAAATTG
>CM063251.1:7741223-7759799 GCA_032158295.1 Pycnopodia helianthoides
TAATTTTTAACAATATGATTCTTGCTTATAATTTTTAAAATCAATTTTTTTTGGTTTCAATTCCGCTTTAAGAAATTTGATTGTTTCTTAAAAAATATTTTAAACGAATTAGTATTTGTTGGGGATATTTGTTTTTTCCAGTGCTTCATTGAAAACAAACCTTTTTACAAATTTTCCCGCAGGCAACAAATTAATTATTTGGCTAGGGGGTACGAGTCATGTGGTCGATTAATTTGGGTGGAATAATTAATTTATTAGATCTAAGTGCTTGATATCAACCAACCTGAAATTATGCCTACAATATATAAAGGGTTTTCACGTAAACAGGAAAATAAATGAACAAGCCAAACTTAAAAGTTAAAATCTGAGTTATTTCAGATTAACATGTGTATTTATAAATGGGTTTTTTTGGGCATTATAAAATAATGAATCATAAGAACTGTTAATCTTTTTGCCTTTGGTTTGGATAAAATTGTTGATTTTATGTAAGACCCAAATTTGGGAAGTTGTTTATGATGCCTGCTGCAACAATACCATTTGATAGCTTATTAATTAAACTTTTTTCTTTGGTTTGGTTTTGGCGTGTAAACAAGGGGGGTTTCATGAGTTCCATTTATATGGTTTAAGCATAGATTCTGAATTGTTCAAAGTCTTTCAATTTTTTAATTAAAATTTACGAATGAAAATTTTTTCAAATGAAAATTGGTAGTTCAAATTTTTTAAAATAATTTTCTGTCAATTAAAGTTAGGCCAAGTTCATTTTATTCTATTTTTATCGTCCTTGATTTATTTTTTAATCTTAAAATAAAAGTTATTAAAACAATACAAGCAATTTAACTTTTAAAACTGGACATCTTTAGGGAAAGGCTTGTTCATTTTTAAGGGCAAAATTTTTTTTATTCTGGGAAAAATCGACCATCTGGGCTTTGGCTTCAGGCCTGGTGTAGGAAAATTTTAAGGATGATTTGAATACCAAACTGCATTGTCTTCTTAAAACATTACGGGAAAATTCAAAATAGTTTGAAATTTTAAATTAAGAATAGTTCAATTATTTATATTGCCTGGAATCAGACAACTTTATCCTGGTATTTGCCATTTTTAATCTTTGGTTCTTTAAATTAAGGGCCCCCAATTAAATCATTTTGGAATGGCACTCTTTTAATAGAGCTTATGAAAAATTTGAAAAATTTGGTCCTTCTTGTGTTGGTATTGAATAATTTTCAATTGTTAACCAAACTAATAACTTCTATAATGGGTAGACATTTTATGGCCCGGAAATTAATGTTTCCAATTTCCAAATTTCTATAGCGTTTTAATTTAAGTTTTGACTTAAGTGAAACAATTTATAACAATTGTTTCAATTTTTAAAGAAAAAATAAAAAAATTTTTTTCCTTTTAACTTAGGTTGGCCATATAATTTTTATTTTAAAAAAATTTTCCGGGTTTTTTTATACCTTAAAAAAGAAAAAAAAAATTCCAAAAAATACAAAAAAATCATTTTTAATTAAAAATAGTTTTATCTTTTTAAACGGTATTTTATTTTTAAAGGGTTTTTTTTTTAAAAAAGGAAAAAGGATGGGCCCCCGTCCCTTTTTTTCCCCCTTTTTTGGAAAAAGTTTTAAGGGAAAAATTTTTTTTTTCTTATTTTGAAAAAAAAACCAAAACCCGGGCAAACGAACAATTTTCCCCTTTTTCAAATTTTTTAAAAATTTTAAAATTTTAAAAAAAAAAATTAGGCCAAATTAAACCCCCCTATTTTTCCCCTTTAATTTTTTTTTAAAAACCTAAAATTAAAAGGGGTCCGTTTAAAACCTTTTTTTGTTTGGATTTTTCCCTTTAAATTTCCCTTTCAAAAATGAAAAATTTAAAGGGCCCTTTTCACAATTTTTTTTTAAAAGGGGGTTTTTTTTTTTTCCCTTTTCAAAATTTAAAAGGGCGACTTTTTTTACAAATTTGTAAAATTTTTCCTAAATTTCCCCAAAAAAACAATAAAAACCTTTTTTTTAATTTTTCCCCCATTTTTTTGGGGGGGAATAAATTTTAATTTTTTAATTTTACTTGAAAAGAAAATAAAAACATTTTTCCCTTTTAAATTTTTTCCATATAATTTTTCCCCTTTTTTAAATATTTTTCCTTAAAAAATTAAAAAAAATTTTTTTTTTTAAAATTTTTTTTTATTTTTTCCCCTTAAGCCCCCATTTACAATTTGCAAAATACGTGAAAAAGAAATTTTACTAAAATAAATTTTGGGGATTTAGTTGGGTAAAAAGCCTTTTTTGTTGGCTTTCGGCACAAACAAAGAAAATTTTAAAAACCCCAATTTATTACGAAAATTTTGGAACTTTAAATAATAAATATTCAAACAGATTTGGGGCCCCAAAAACTGTCCCTCATATTTCAAACCTTAAAACCTTTGCATTTTAATTGTTGTTCAATTTTTTAAAAGTCACACTTGAATGGAAAATATTTGGTAAAAATAACTTTGGAAAAATTTTTGTAATTGATATTGACAATTGTTTTGGGGAACTGCCCCAACTTTTAGCTTTGGTAACGGTTACTTTTGTAAAATTTGTTTCTTCATTCATTTCTGACTTGCACATGTAAAAAAAATAAATTTTTTTTAATTTCGGCCCTGGTTAAAGGGTGATTTCTCCAACCCTATAAGAAATTAAAAGGAATTTTGAAAAATTTTTGCCATAAACAAAACGTATTTTAAAATGGATGTTAAGGGGACAAAAATTTGATCCTAATCAAATTTTATTTAGGGTTGCATGACTTAAAAAAAAAGTATACAAAAAATTGATTTGCTTTAAATTGTTAGCTTTTATATGTTACGAGTTTTTCCACCATTTTGAAATGGTGGTAAAAGAAACATGGTATGAATTTTAATATTATTAAAATGGATTTTTTTAAAAAAGTCATTTTTTTTTGGGTTTCCTGAATTTCTTACTAATACATAACCCAAAATAATGAAAACTTTTTTAAAACTCCATGTTTTTTTAACAAAAGGAAGATGACAATTAGAAAAAAACGTTCAAAAAAAAGCGTTTTTGTAACAATTTCCCCACTTTTACACATAACCTTAACAACCTATATGTTTTAAATTTCTTTCTCAATCTTTTTTTTTAATACTAAAAAGGGGTTTTTTTAATTTCTTTTTTTCCAATAAGGTCAAAATTGCCTGCACAATTTTGTGTTTTGAAAAAAATTTTTTTTTTTGGAAATTTTTTTTTCCAAAAACTTGGGAATTTCGCAAATTTTAAAACAGAGGCCCTACCAATAATGCCTCATACCCAACGTCCCCATCCTGTACAAATCAATGCATAAAGTTTTTTCCAACTTTCTTCCTCTTTTAATAAGGAATATTTAATTTTTTTAGCCTTTTTATCAGTAGCAACATGTGGTTAATAGTTCAAATATGTTTGTTCATTTGTTTAAAATGTAACACTGGTTTACATTTTCAAAGGGTTATTTGGAAATTTAACACTTATCCTTGTTTAAACTTCAGGGCCCCCTTTCCTTTAAAGGCCAAAAAAAGGGTCCAGGGATGAGGGTTGGGTGTTTCTTGAATTATCCGTGTTGTTGATGAAGGGGGGGGTTACAGGGGGTTGATTTTTGAGGGGTAATTTGTAACAAATTCCTAAAAGTCACTACTGGGAAAATTCTTTAAAAAACTGTTGTTTGGATTCTAATTGGTTAAATTGTTATTTTTCAATTTTTTTTGATTTTCCTTGTTTTTTTCAATCCTATGCTGTTTTTTTCCAGTTCATGATTTCTTAGGAATTGTTTTAAATTTTTTCATTAAAGGTGGAACCCTCTTGGCAAAAGGGTTTATTTAACCCCGGCGATTTACATTAAAAGTCAGAAAAAGTTTTCCAAATTGATGTTTAGTGTTTTCAAGGGGGTTTGGAAAATGTTTTTTTCCTGGTGTCCCAATTAAAAAGCTATTTTTTCAACCATTTGGGTCCATGTGGCCGGTCTAGGGAAGCGCTATGGACTTATTTAAAATTCAGTAAAAAACCTGTATAAAATAAATTTTAAAAGGGTGGAGAAAAAGGCAAAGGTGAACCCCAAACCGGGTGGTAAATTGCCAAGGAAGAAAAATTACAATGTTTTTATTGAAAGGGCGTGAAAAAATGGTTTGGAGTCATTTCAGTACCTTTTTAAAAAAGGCGTGGATAAGTGGCGAATTGTTGGGTTTTTTGAGAAGAAATGTTTATTTCAACGTTTTCAAATCACAAAACTTTTTGTTTTTTACCACAGGTATTCCACTTTTATTAAAAAAGAGCTAAATTCAAATTTTGTTTCCAAAGACGCATTTAACGGGAAAAAACCCCAACTCCCTTATTGTGGGGGGCTGGCTTGGGGTTTTGTTTTTTTAAAGTGGAAAAAAAGGGTTTTGTTCATGAAAAAACAAACCTTGCAAAAACCTGGGGTTGGAAAGGTTAAATATAATTGTTAATGATCAGATAACGGATTTTTAAAGTATTGTTTATTGGTAAGGTTATGTGGGTGTAAGGTTTTGAATTGTTAAAAATATATGGTCATGCCCCATTTATTTAATCTGGGAAAAAAGTTTTACTACTGTTTCCCACTGGTGCAACAAAAATGTGTTCGTAACCAAATAAATTTTATTTTTGGGGGGAAAAACCCGGGGCTTGGGGTTTTGGAAAAGAAAAAGAAAAGAGGATTTTTTCCAGAAGGAAGATAAAAATTTTGTGGATTAAATTATTTGTGATGTTTAAAAAAAATGCTAGTGTAAAAGTTAGAAAGAAATTTTTCCCCAAATTTAGGGCCTATGCATTTCAATTTAGGAAATGCTCCCATTTAATTGTTTTGCCAATTTAAAATTAAGGATTAATTGCCTTCTTAGTATCAAATGCCCTAATTTAAAATTTTCAATTGTTAATTTTTCCGTAAATTTTTGACCATTCCAAAAGACACAATTTAACTGAGAAAACAAACTCTTCCCTCACTGGTTTTGTACAGGGGGGGAGGGGTTTAGAAAAATTATTGTACCTCTTTTTAAAAAGGGTTTGGGGAAAAACGAACGGCTTTTCCTGAAAAAACTAAGCAACAACAAAAAAAAAAAAAATCCAAAAAATGTCAATAAACCATTGCAGGCATGGAACAACTTTGGGAATTAAAAAAGAAACTTTGATAATAAACAAAAAATCGACCCCAAAAAGATGTCAGAGTAAACGGTTTTCATTTATAAACATTATTTTTGTTGGGTTTTGGGTCAATTTAAATGTTTGGCTGGAACCTTTAAATTTGAACGTTTGTTTAAAAAAAAAATTTTGGTCAAACTGCCCTCATTTTTTTAAAACTGAGCTATAAAAAGTTTACATACGGGGTTATTCCTTCGCCATGAATTTCGGGCCAACCCCCAAACAAATGACTGATTTCGAAAACCCAAAAAAACAAAATCTTTTAAATTTTTATAAAAAAATTATTTCCCCGAAATTACAATTTACCACCATTTTAAATTGGGGGTTTTTTACTCTAAAACACCCCTGATAAACCGCTAAAATTTAAAGCAACACTAAATATAAACAAGCATGAACATCTTTTGTTCCAGACATGCAGAATCCTACAATAAAATTTGAATCATGCACTAAATTTTCCCCCCTTAAAAATGCATTTAAAAGTACTCTTTTTATGTTTAAATACAAAGAAATTTTAAAAAATTTACAAAAAATTTCCCCTATTCTTAAGTCTTAGGAAATCACCCCCATTACCGGCCTGAAATTCCAAAAAAAATCTAACCTTGATGAGCACGGCAGAGTCACAAGTGCCTAATAAACAAATTTTGTGCAAAAAAAAACCGTTCAACACAAACATGCTTGGGGAGTGTGTCACCATTTGTCAATATGCCATTTGACAAAACCTGCCCTTTTACTAATGCTTTCCCAAAATTTATATTCCATTCAAGGGGACATTTACAACCTTGCGACAGCCACAAAGCAATGGTTCCCAAAAGCGGACAAATATGGGGTCCTTTTTCTGGAAAATCTGTTTGAACGCCATTTATATTTGAAAGTTTTCCAAATACACTAAACAAATTTATTAAAAATTTTTATACATGAAAATATTCAATAAAAACCCGGGGTAACAATACAAACATCCCAAATGCTTTTTTTACCCCCAACCTCCCTTTCCCCCCCCAACAAAATTTACAAAATTTTAAGAAGTTAAAAAAATTCAAAAACTCTTGATTGTGTCTAAATTTTTTAACCGCTTTAAAAAACTTGGAATCTGCTGAATTTTAAAAATAATACAAAAATTTTTATTTTGCTCTAAAAAAAATAATAAAAAGAAAGAGTAAAATTTATATTTTTAGAATGTAAGGTCATCAGAAAAGATCATGAAGAATAAGGAAGCAAAATGAGAAGTATCGTCAATCATTTGTCTCATTGTTTATCATTCAATTTAAAATTCAAAATATATTTTTTTTTTTCAAACTGCACAAGAAAGTTTGAAGTACAATCACGGGGTAAACATGTTTTTTAACTTGTTTGTCTGTTCAGTAACATGCAAGAACTGACAAAGTAATGTTTCAAACACAGTTCAGCACTTGTTTAAATCTTTTTTGCTGAATCACAGCATACAAACAAAAGCTGCACCCACAACTTTGCAGGTATTCCAACAATGTGACACAAGGTTCTCCCTCTTTGACAAGATGTGTACATTGTGCAATATGTTCAGGTATGGTGAAAGGTTTAATTTCAACAAACAGCAAATAGCTGCAGTGTAAAACAAGCTGATCCGTGGTACAATAAGGAAGTTTGACACTTTGTCATGTTTTACAAATGCACAAATCTACAAACATGCAAAATATATGTAGGCCTATAACAATATATTTTGTCTAATGTTTATCAAAAAATTGTGTTAAAAATGCAGGCCTGGAATTGTTGCCCTGGTCTTGGCCTTCAAAAGTTTCCCTAGACTTAAAGATTTTCTAATGGAAGTGCACTTAGCAGGGTGAATGTGGCCTTGCCCCTCAAAACAGAAATTCCAAGGTTAAAAAATGCATTAAAATGTTCTTACAAGGCATTCTCAAATGACCAGGTTTTTTCAACAGATTTTTGAAAAAGGTTTTTCAAAATTCTCTTTAGTAATCCAAAGGTAACAAGATGGAAAAATGGTTTATAACTTAATTTATTGAATGTGAAATAGAACTTAAAATGTCAATAGGTATCACAGGGAACCTGACAATGACGGCAAAGGGCTTTCATGGGTGTATGAATGATGTCAAAATTGCAAAATTTCATGTTTTATTCTGGCAAATATTCCAAAGGTCAAAAAAATGTGTACATGACAAATCTCATTGTTTTCATGGTAAGTGCACAGTCACAAAACATTTTATTTGAAATGCATTTCAGGCCTGTATGCTTCGTTCTAGAAAGGGAAAGGCACCAAGGCATTCTCTCCTCGGTAAAGGCACCCTATGAGGAAATTGTAAACTTCTACGGTGAGCATTTCAAGGGCACCAAGGCAATGACCAGGGGGCATCGAGGCAATCGCCTCCATTGCCTTCGTGAAGTATCATTTGATACTCTAAATCTATAAATCTTTTATGCAAGGTGGGGTTGGTCATTTATCATTTTAACACCTGTAGCCTATTAAGGACTCACCCATTGGGCTAAAAAAAACAGTCACAAGTAACATGTATGTCAACAGATAAAACCCTATTTATAGACCAGAGCAAGATTACATCTATAGTTTGTTTAATGATCACTGATCTGAAAGGCCAAGCATTAATCCGCTGAAAAACCATTAGGCACTAAAGTGGAATAAATCATAAATGAGATATTACAGAAGAAAAGAATCCAAACACCATAAAAACTGTGGCGTTAAAAAAAAACCTTGAGGCTGATGCATGTTTGATTTGGATATCATGGCTGTTTGAACTCTGCCCAACAGGGCCTGGGATTCTCTCATGTTGAGGCTGGACTAATTTTATGGATTGCGGTGAAACGTAACACCCAACCACTTGAGTCTTGGAACAATGCTTTGATGTCTCAAAATGTACTCTACATCCAGAATTACAGTGTGCAGGCTACATTTAGACTTCATTCCACAACAAGCTAGCATTTTAAGTAACTAAGAAATTAGCTGGTGCATACATCAGAAACAAATGTTAAATCTTTCTTTTAAAGGAACATTACAGAATTGGTATTGTAAGAAAAAAACTTGTAAAATATACTTTTTGATCACAGATTTACATAAAGCTTACACGGTCTAATGATGATGATAGTAGAAAACATCCCTTGAAATATTTCTGTCTGAAATGCCATATTTGATGAGAAATGAATAAACTAATTTTCCGATTGGAGTTTATCGCTCAGTGAGCGTTTTATTCATTTGATCTATATGATTTCATGCAAATGTGTAATCGGTTTTTCACTATTTTCTCGTGACCCAGATGGCTGATCGATCTCAAACTTCTACAGGTTTGTCAGTATGTATGTGGTGGATTACATAAAGTGCTTACACTGCCAGCAACTGTTTTGTTAGCAAAAACCAATTCTGTAATGTTCCTTTAAAGAATGTTGGAGACAAATTTACATAAAACCTCAACAAAGTATTTTGAATCCTCCGTATTGCAAAACGCATATTGTCTACTCAGATCACACAATAAAATACAAAAACAATTGAATGTAGTTTCAAGGTGTCAGGGAGTAACAATATTCAATTAACTTCAAAACATATTTAACCCCATTAAAGCAAACAAATCTCTGGTTGATCACTGTGTAATCTTTTCCTTCCTCGATGGTAGGCCTGATGTATAGTACTTTTGTTTGTGTTTATTTTGATTTCAATTTCACTTTAAATTCATTCAGAAAATGAGCTTCGATTTGAAATGATAAAAAAAGACCATTTTAAGAGGGTTGTTTTTTTAAAAACAGACTAATTACTTTATTTTCAACATTTAAGAAAATAATGAATCACAAAAATTAAGAAACAAAGTTTAATCAAACCAGCCTGAGCCATGTACAGCCAAACCACACCAAAAACTATCTTTAATAAAGACAATGTTAGTTGATGTTTTTACAAAACAAATTATGGACATAGTCTCTGGTTGTGAGAACAAATTCCGCATCTATGACCCCAAGACCTACACGCTGGGAACAGACATGGGACATCTACTTATAGAATATGGCCACAGCAATTACTGCAAGTTTGCAACAGATATATGCAGTGAGTGAATGCATCAAGTTGCAAGCACTCAAGAAATGTACATGTATGAGTAATGGCAGGGGGTGAGAGCATAATTTGCCCTGAATCTGGTCTCGTGAGTTCTTAATTCTTGAGCATACAATGTACACTATCGGTCTTGATAAAAACAAACATTGAATGTGTTGAAATCAACCTTTTGCTCAGTATTCTTATTAAATGTAGGTGTAATGTTGCCCATTATGGCAAGTTAAATTTCATTTTACAGAATGAAAAAACAGTAGATTCGAATAATGGATTTGGTTTGCCTGGCTCAATAAAAATAATGGGATGCCACAATGAACAAAAAAAATTATAAATGTTCTGTAAGCTCAGGAAGGAGGCGGGAAGGATTTGGTTATACATGTCAATCTGTTCAGAACTTTAGAGGTAGTGTTAAATTATCAAAGTTGTTATTGTATACATTCTTTTACTTACGTTCACTTGCAGAATCATAGGCTTTTCCATTCTGTGCACCCATTTTGGACACCAAAAGTACAACTGCACATGTAGCGTTCCTGCTGCTTGGAACAGATGGCTGGCTACATCCAAGATGAGTGTAGATTGGTCTATAGACAGTAAAGCACCAACAGACTACATGTATATTCCTTGTTTCACTGCATATTATAGATCACCCTAGTGGAGGGTCTCGGCAGGTTGGCTCCATTATACTCTACTCCAGTTGGTATCCACTCGCCTGGTAATCAAGCCCTGCTGGATATAAAACGAAGCTGGAAGTGAAGCATTTGAAATTGGAAACAATGTTCATAGCAATGTTCATTTATGGAAAGATATGTTTAAATTTGAAAAGGGGGATCGGAAAGAAGGCATATGTAATCTTTTATACAATAAAAGTACTTCTTAATAAAAATCGTCATGCTAAGATCTAAATGTCAATATCAGTTTCAGATTGGTTGACATACTTATGAAAAGAGTTTCATTCAAATTATTAAGATGGTCTTATCGGACAGGGAGGCAAATAGTTGTGATAATCGTAATCCTCGATGGTGAATTTTCGTATACAATTTTTTATTTTTAGATATTTTTTTTCTTAATGTATTCTGTTGGTTGGGTATAGTACATTTAAATGTTGAGAAAAAAATGTTGAAAAAATTTGCAAAATTTGAACACATGGTCCATTATAGTTCTTAGGTACATACAAAGGGGTATGACCAAGAGCTAGGATTATAGCTCGGGCGCAAAGGCCTCCATGGTTGGCTACCATTAGATTCCATACTTTTAAAGAAGGGCTCCAAGGTCAATTTCCGTTCCGGTGGGGACAAATTTTAAGTCTTTAACCTCTAACATTAACATGTGAATTGTGAAACATGACGTCATCGGTGACAAAAAACAACTATTTGGGTCTGTACCAGTACTTTCCGAAGAAGAATTTTTGCGCCAGTCTAGAGGTCAAATTCAATGCCGTTTTGATTGAATATCATAAAAATTCAGGAATGAACTGAAAATTCTCTTTACAAAAAACATGCAGACCATGTATTTGCAATGTGACGTCATTGAACGTTTTTTGATTTGGAAAAAAAAATGCATTTGAAGAGTTTTAAACACAGAGACTTTTCTATTTTTAGAAGGACTCTATTTGTTGGAAAGTGAGTGGATCACAAAACTGAGCTTGACCTTGGAGACACCCAGGGTAAATTTACTTGTTAAAGGTCATTGTTTTAATCATTCTTTGTTTATGTTAAGTGAGGGCGACATCACTGATAAATTTAATTTTTGCAAAATTATAGTTTTGTTTGATAACTTTTACAAGCAGACATGAGAGGTTTACCAAACACTGACATCAATCTGATCTGCAAATATTTGTACTTATTTATACATTAACAATAGCCAGTGCAGGAAAGTTTGTGTACGCTATTTGGGATCGAGGATGATATAATGTTCGTAGTACATTTATCATACACAACAATTACATAGGTCAACGTTTAGCTCCTTCAAAAAAATTAAATATAAATTTGTATGCACTTTGTCTTGAGTTTGGATGAAGCATAGAGGAAGGAGATAAAGTTACAAAAGTATTTTCAAATTACAGAATTTCAACTGACTGACATGACTGAGTTGTGAGTGACTTATCATTTTTGTTGTGTTACATTGGTTTTTTTTTAATCCTGCAGCAATTGCCAATGGTTCAACCGAATACCCACGCCATGCATGCAGTATCCATGGCTCCACGTACAACTGTATAGAATTAATAGAGAGCACCTTGCTCTAGTATTAAGTAATAAGAGGTTTTCAATCAGATTAAGAATACATCTGCATTTTCACATTACGCTAACCACCACTGCACTGGTTGGACGACAATGAACAAAATCCGTCAGCCAAACACGCTCAACTTTCGGACTGTCACTGTCAGACTTAGTGTGGTTTATAATGCATGAATGTCTAGATTGTGTGTGTTATAATTAATTTGTAATTTTCGAATTTCCCATTCACGTGATTAAGTTAACAATCATTCACATATCACACTTACCATCCACGATGTATTATGTCCACGTTAGGTAATTTCTAAATGTATTTAAGAATTGAAACAACCCAAAAAGGCTCAGAAATTGTGTCCTTGGAAAGCTCCGCGTTCGTAAACAACCACTCTGTGTGATCTACAACATCAAATTTCGAAAGATTTGTTGTCATCGATTTTTTTGGCCGGGCACGGATGAGATTGCGCCCTCTATTGGTAATGAATAGAATAAGGTTTTAATATCCCAGGCCATCACATGCATTAATGGCGAATGTAAACAGTCGATAGGTAGAGGTAGGTTCGTTTGGTGTATTTTCTTCCTCCATGGTGTAGTGCACGATATAAAATTATTATCATTTATTAACTCACTTTCCACCCAAATAATAATCATTAAATGGTATGGTATTTTTCCTGTTTATGCCTCTGGCATGTCTGGACTCTGTCCGGCGATTACTCAAAGAACTGGATATGGAGGGAGTCCAGACTCCAGCAGGCTGGACTCCTTGTTTTGGAGCACCTCCAGGGTTGGGAGGGAGTGCAGATTATTATTAATTATGGACACGAATATAGTATAAAATGGTGCTAGATTGCTCTGAGTCCTAGTGTCCGAGTCCGAGTCCTAGTCCTGCTCTAGTCCGAGTTACTGGACCCAACAACACTTGTTTGACATTTCATTTGGACATTATCTGGTGTATCATGTATGTAGGCCAGACTAAAAAAAGCGTTTGAATGTTGGGTCCAGTAACTCGGTCTTGGACTAAGTCCAGCTCCGAGTCCTAGATTAGAACAAGAACTATCGTCTCCAGGAGAAGATAGACCGGGAACAAACTTCTACTCTTAACTAGCTGAGTGAGACTCGGGAGACCTAAAACGAACGACTGAGTTTGTGCTATCGTCTCCAAGTGGAGCCGATAGCTTTGCAACTTTTACTCCTAGAACTATGACTGAAAATAGTGTGGGTAACAACCTCTACTCCCAGAATTACGACTGAGGTACTACATAATAGTAGTACTAGTACTACTACTCATGTACTAGTACTACTAAATATAGTAGTAAATAGGCTTTGGAGACGATAACGATTTAAAAGAAGTTCTTACAACCAGTCCATTGTATGTCATTAAGAGTAAGACTAACTAAGCAGGAAGAGGTGTGTTCCTGCCTAAGATTAAGAACTTACCCGGATATTGTCTCTTGAGGCTTTAATACCATACTAAGAAGAGACTCTGTATATAGTTTTCCAACTATGTTACCATTGTTGGTATTCCTAGATGTAGCATAGCCGTAAAACATTAGCCACTCTCAAGTGTTGACAGTTTACATATATGTGCTCTATACACAGTCATTTTACACTAACACCTTTTTTCCCTGACACATTTTCTTCCAGTAACCCAAACGTAGCTTTATGACTGTCCTGCTTGAGTTAATGTCCTAATTAAAGTTAGGCCTTTCTCAATTATGACAACTGCTTAATCTTTAGTTGGGAAATCATCGAGTTTGTTTTCCATAATCAATGTAAATATTACCCCAAGTGTGTCTGACTGTTCAGTAGCTGTAATGGAGGAAGCCACAGAGGTACCTTACTATGGGTCTCAGTTTGCTGAACTCATGAAGAACCCACGATCCTTCTTCGGTTATGCAGCATCGCTTGAGGAGGCTCAAGAAGTTATGCGTCTGTACGAAGTGAACTCATCGACCAAGTACAGACTGTACAACCGAACTAAAGGATTCGGATTACCCATTGAAGGTCGGTTTGGTTGGTTTTTTTTTTTCCTACTTATTTTTGTTTAGGTTGAGGGAAGGAGGGAGAACTTGAAGGGGGGAGAATGTGCTTATTTTTCTGCTTCACCCCAAAGTTAACCACTGGACTCTGGATGATGTCTTATTACCCATGATTTTTCCAAACTGGATTACGGTGGATGTTTCAAAACAGTTCGGAACATCCTTGTTTGGTTGCAGTTAGTTGACAAATAAGTACGCCCGGACATTAAAATATTGTAGCGTGCACAGGGACAAAGGGTACTGGAAGTCATGCTCAAAATCTCCCTTTTTCTGGGGTTATTGTGTAATCCCCGATTTGAGTCCTTTTGGTGTACAAACCAGGACTACGAGAGATCGATAGACTGCCATTAATATTGTTTATCAATGTATTTGGCATAGGAGGTAAGTCTGAGATTCCAGCATACCATTGCTGATTATCAGCCATGGCTTACGGCCAAGGGTTAGCCGATTCACAGTGAATGAAAAAGAGAAGAAAAAAATCCTGGTGCATTTTATGAGAACGTGTGTTGTCTTTTCTTTGTTAAGTCATGGTTGCATTGTGACACTGATATTCTCTAAAACAAATTATTTTAAAGTTCTGAAAAAATTTTACGCAGAGGCACGGTAATTTGTTTTTAATACCATCGCGAAGCGATTAAGGACCTATAAAAAATGACTGCTTACAACAAATTTTTGAGAATTTTATTTTAAAAGTTATTAATTTGTATACACTCACCTCCAGAGCTCGCAGCCTCTATGCGTTAAAATAGAAATATAACAACATTTGTTTCAGCCCTTCACTAAGACCAAGGTGAGATTAGCAGGTTGCCCTTTCTAGAACAGATTCAAAGCCTTATACTGCATTACACCGCATCATTACTATTTCAGAAGCCTTGAAGATTCAAACTCACCGCATCAGGTTTCGTGATGTAGCCGGCCATGGGAGGAGGACTGTCCTTCCACTTACAGGAGTGCCATTTATGCTTCTTGGCAAGCAACTTAAACTCTGCAGATATGGAAAAGATCAAAGGAAGGTAAATAATGAGCTAATCCTCAGTCAGTGGCCGGCAATTTCCCCAGGCTTAGGAACCAAGCAACTGGTTATAGACAATGATTTGATAAGACACATCCAGACAACTCTTAGTCCTACCGGCACAGCACAAATTAATGTAACTTAAGTGACTTAAAGAGGGGCTCCAAGGTCAAATTTAGTTTTGTGATGCACTCATTTCTCAGTAGAGGGAATCGTTATGAAAATTGGATTTGGGAAACGAATTACAAGTCCCTAAATAACCTACAGTACACGTTCAATTGGTGTAAGATGCCACTGTGTTTGATATCCTTCGAGTGCGATTACAACAAAAACGCTTGATGACGTCACATTTTGAAATATATGGTCCGTACATTTTTGTACAGAGAATTTTCAGTTCATTCCTAAATGTTTATGATAATCAATCAAAATGGCCTTGAACTTTCTCAAGTCCTGTGAGGAAAAAAAAATCCACTAGCATATTCCTCGGGTGGGATTCAAACCCATGACCTTTGCCATTCTAGAGGAGATGTTTTACCACTAGACCTCCAAGATTGCCCGGTAGCTTGAGGCAGTGCGTATTTTAGCAGCGGGTACCGCAACAATTGAATAGATGTTAAATTTGTCGGGATAAAGAACACTATTTGTGTTTTACCCATATACTGATGTGTGTAAAGCACTCTATACTCTGTACTTTTCCGAGTCTTGTGAACAAAATCCACTGGCATATTACTTGGATGGGATTTTAACCCACAATATGTGCCATTCAAGAGCAGATGTCTTACCACCAGACCACTGAGCTTGCCCAGTAGTTAGAGGCAGTTCTGAGTTTAACATACTATTAAAATCAATGCGGTTCCCGCTGTTATAGGATTCAAACTGCCTCTAGCTACGGCACAAGTCTGGTGGTCTAGTGGTAAGACATCTAGTAAAACAATTGTAAATTAAGTATTTCAGTGTTGATATCCAGTGCCATTACGGAACCGGTCTATTCTCATCCAAGCCTCACTTTAGACACACTGATATGGATGAAAAAAACACAAAATCATTTAGTGTAAACAAAGATATTTGATATGCCTAGTGTTCTCTCTTTAATGGTGGTCCGCTGGCCAAATGTTAAAACACCCAAGGACCAGTCAGAACTCTCTCCAACTAGTCCGGCTGGCTACTTTATTTCTTCCCACAGCTACATTTAAACCACTGATTGTTCATATGGACCTTATGCACATGACGTCATTTGATTGGGGCGCCCTCGGCTAGAGGTCAAAAAAAGGTAGTTCATTGGCTGATCCATGGCGTAAATAGCTGTGCATTTTTCATTGTTTCATCATAGGTTTACCTAAGATGACATTAATGCATAAGGTCTATTGCTCTAAATTTCATAGTCCCATGCTAATGACAATGTTGAAGGGAAACCCCCAAATATGGACCAGTGGAAAAGGTGGTGGACCAGTGAAAAAGCTGGTGGACCAGTGAAAAAGCTGGTGGACCAGTGAAAAAGCTGACGGACCAGTGAAAAAGCTGGTGGACCAGTGAAAAAGCTGGTGGACCAGTGAAAAAGCTGGTGGACCAGTGAAAAAGCTGGTGGACCAGTGAAAAAGCTGACGGACCAGTGAAAAAGCTGGTGGACCAGTGAAAAAGCTGGTGGACCAGTGAAAAAGCTGGTGGACCAGTGAAATGACATGCTAACTGGTCATGCTGGCTAGTCATTGAAAAAGTGAAGGACACACCCTTCAAAACCCTCCACCTCCTTCCTTTGTATGGTGTTCTTGTTAAAGGTATTATACAGGATTGGTAGAGCTGACAAAATAGTCGCAGACAGTGTTCATGTTTTGTGTGATTCAACATATGCATGAACAAACAAACCTGTAAAAGTTTGAGCTCAATTGGTCATCGAAGTCACAAGAAAATAGTGAAAAGAGACCTTATGTGTTTTCTGTTTTTTCAAACATTGAGTTGTTATCACGCGTGATAAAAACTATTGTTTTACTAATTTCTCAGAAACGAAAGCATTTTAGGCAGAAATATTTTAAGGAACCCTTTCTACCATTACTTACTTTAAGTCATGTAAGTTATGTGTGAATCTGTGAACATTTGTGTTTTTCGATCTTACCAATAGTGTACAGGGCCTTTAACCACTCTTCATTGTACTTGAAGTTAAGAATTTCCTTCAAATTACATGTTCTTTTAGACAAATAAGGACTATTGTGACTAGAGTATTTTTTCTTCTGTTTGTCTAGAGACCACCTCGTCTGGTTAAAATACGCAATTCCAAATCAAAAAAAGTTGGGTGCAACTCGATGATTGTTGCACGAGATGTGTTAGTATTTCTGGACCACAGGGTGAGTGCTAACTGTTTGCTCTTCAACTTCTTTTCAAATACTTTTGGGGCTAGCCAAGCAATTCTAAGGCCTGTCAAAAGTTGTTGAAAAGACCATATTGAATAACCCCTTTGTTGCTATGAGAGTCGCCATCTTGTAGGGCAAACTGTATTTGTGTCTAAACGCGTACATCAATGAAGCACGCAGCACGCAGCATTCCCGGTTTGAATTCTACGGCACACGTACGCACACGTAGGGCAGGTTTTTGAATGGTGACGTCATATTCAATACGGTCTATTAGCAATATTCCTACAGACATTTAATGCACTTTCTAGAGTGGGTCCTGGGAAAGAGTTTGATCCGTCAGATTGTTGTGGGAATGCTTTGGCCTCTTTATTGGGTGGTGGTAAATCATGGGAAATCACTAACAATTCAAAATGACATTATCGGAAGTGTTATATGCAAACTTAGTTATTAACTTGGTAGTCAGTTTCCCTTGCGGTTTATTACTTGATATCTGAAATAGAAAAGTCGCATCCCCTCAAGGTGATGCCCTGGCTGCCGCTTCCCAGGTTCCAGGTCCCAGGTTCCAGGTCCCAGGTTCCCAGGTTCCCAGGTTGTGTCGTAAAACTTGGGTGTGATCCCTGGCTACACGGCAGTTAACGGTTGTATGGCTTCTGACTGGCACCCCCGAATAAAAATATTGACAAAATAGGGAGACTGCCAACATAGGGCTAGATAACTCATTTAAACTTGAGGTTGGTGGTTCAAATCCCGCTCTAGTTAATTTGTCTTTGTTCACCCCCAAATTATTTTACAACTTACCCAGTCAGTTTCCCTTCTGGTTTTTTACTTTATTTTAAAGTGCACTACTTTTTTATATCACAAAAGTATTTGTAACAAAAAAGATCTTATGTTTATTTATTACATTTTTAAACATGGATTTTTAAAGTGGAACTATCAGTATTAACTATCCATTGTGTTATACTTTCAAAAAAGCTACAGAAGCAAAAAAAGAAAGCTTTAAAAAGGAGTTTGGGCCCGTTTCATAGCACTGCTGACTGCAAACTGGATTTACGGCCCCCCGATTTGCTAAGGTGGGTTCGTGGGAAAAACGGTTAAGAGCGCAGGACTTAAGTTTTGGTGTTTCTATAAGCAGAGTTGGGTTCGAGTCCCGGGCTTACACTTGTATCTTTTGGGAAGATACTTTTACCTTAATTGCATTGCCCCTTTTGGGTGGGAATTTTAAACCGTAGGTCCCATGTACTAGATTGGGGAGACTTGTAAAAGAACCCCGAACACTTTTTGTGGAAAATGTAGGGTTTAACCCCCGGTAATTCTGGTTCACATAGCAAGCACCCTTGTTTACGGTTTCCTCAGGCCGAGTTACAGTATTAAGTTCACTTATGAGGCATCCCCTGCTTCATTACCAGAAATATTAATGATATCAATAATATTTTTCACCGAGGGGTTTAAAACACTGTACCCGTACTTTCCCGGTCCCTGTGAAAAAAATCCCAGGCTTATTACCCCGGGGGGGGGGGGGGGGGTTTAACCCCTACCCTTTTCAATCTAAGCAAATTCTTACAACTGACCCCAAAAAAATTTTCCCGGGGGGAATTTTGGTGGTCAGTTGGTAAGACATTTGCTCTAGAAAGGGAAAGGTTGGGTTAATCCCCCCGAGTATAAGCCTGGGATTTTTTTTCACAGGGCCGAAAGTAGGGTAAGTGCTTTTTAAATTGGTCAAATTTTTAGATTCAAAATTTTGGAAA
>CM063251.1:7759899-7778742 GCA_032158295.1 Pycnopodia helianthoides
TTTTTGGTATGTAATTTTTGGGTATGCTTGGTTAAAAATTGTATGCCTCCTTTAATCAGTTTGCGGGAAAAAAAACAGGCAAAAAAATTGTTGGTTTTTTTTGAGACATAATAATTTTTTGGAATACCCTTTTAAAGGGAAGAATCTAGACCGTAGCAATTTTTGCCCACACCAGTCAACTCCCAGAAAATAAACCCACAACTTATCAAAGATCTTTTTGGTGTTTTGCTTTAAAAGCGTGAGCCCTCGGTTTGCCCACAAAAACATTGATCCAAAGTAAATTCCTGGTGAGAGGGCCACCTTTAAATTTTAATTGTTAAAGCTTTCCGATCACAAAGGGCTTGTTTTAAAAACTGGCTTTTTCCCGTCCTGGCATTTTTCCCAATTTCCCAATTTTTTTAAAGTTCTTTTGGGGTTTACCAAAAAAGCCCTTTTCAAAAAATTAGATTTTCAAGTCTTTTGTCTTTTTTTTATCTCTTCAAAACCCTTCCCGGAAATTTGCAGGTTTAATTTTTTTGGACCTGTTTCACAATTGAATTGCTAAAAAAACTATAGAATAACCATACTGTGTTAGCAAAACTGAAATGTGAATGCCCTTTATTTCCGGGAAAAAATTCCCTCCCAGTGTAAAACGAGCATGAAGGGGGGGGTGGGGTTCAATTCCCCGGAAAAATTTTCTAGGGTATAGTTCTTGGAGTTTCTTTCCGGTGAATTATCTTCTTTTTAGTGTGAAAAGAAGTTTTGGCCCAGTAGAAAACAACAAATTTTGGGATCCCCGCTCACCTCCTTTTTTTGGGCCGGGAAAAAACCCTTTTTTTTACTTTTTCATTTTTTAAAAAACAAAAAAAAAAGAGGAAATTTTGGGTTAAATGATACAATTTTTTGTTTTGTCATACCCTTGCAAACGTACACTAAAAAAGCACAAAATCTTTTGAATTAAAAAATTTTCCTTGGGCCCGCCTTTTTGAGCTTTGGGGGGCCATCTTGGAAAAAAAATTTTGGGGGAAAAAAAGTAAAAAAAAGTAGCGCCCTGTCTCCTTTCCTTTTTTTTTGAAAAAATTTGGGCATGTTCAAAGTTTTTGGGCCAAAAATGTTTCTTAAATGTTTTTTGTGTGTTTGAACGTAGAAAAAACAATGGACATTTGAAATTTAAAAAAGAATTTGGGGGCCCATCTTGAAATAAAAAATAAAAAACCCCTCCTCCTTCCTTTTTTTTTTTTTGAAAACCCCCAAAAAAGGCCTTTTAATTTGGTTTTTAAGTTTTTATCCCCAAAAAAAATTTTCTTTTTTTTGGGTTTTTTTTTTTTTTGGGGGGGGGGGGGGAAAAATTTTAAAAATAAATTTTTTAAAAAAAAATAATTTTTTTCCCCCCTAAAAAAAACTTTTTTTTTTTAAA
This sequence comes from Pycnopodia helianthoides, assembly GCA_032158295.1. Classification (NCBI taxonomy): domain Eukaryota; kingdom Metazoa; phylum Echinodermata; class Asteroidea; order Forcipulatida; family Asteriidae; genus Pycnopodia; species Pycnopodia helianthoides. The sequence continues at coordinate 7,761,296 of CM063251.1, forward strand.
ACTTGTAAAAATTTAAAAAAAATTTAATTTTGGGTTTTCATTTTTCTTCCGATGGAAAAAAAAATTTTTTTCATTTCTGCAATTTTCCTGGGTTTTATAAAACCCCCCTTTTTTTAAATTTTTTAAAAATTTTTTTTAAAAAACAAAACCCCTTTTTGGAATTTAAAATTTTAAATTTAAATAAATAGTACACAAATATGAAATTTAAATTTTTGTTGCAAATTTTTAATATTATAATAGTTAAATCTTTTTATAAATTTCCAGTGGAAAATTATTGTGCAATTTTTTGGTAACCAAAATAAAAAAATTAGGTGATTTTCAGTTTCCCCATCATGGTGATTTTATTGTTAATCCTAAGTGTTTAAGGCTAAATTTCTTAGTTCACTCCAAAAAATTTTATCTTAAACTGTGGACAAAAATGGAAATCTTTAGATGATGGGGGAAGGACCGCCAGCAAAAAAATTGGTGACGGGCCCGATCACAGGAAAATTTTTTTCCCAATTTTGGAAGTTTAATTCGGCCATTATTTAAATGATTAATAAAAAATTTTAATTAGTTTGAAAAAAAATCTAAAGAAAATTAATTTTAGTTTATAAATTACTATGAATATTAAAAAATTTTTATTTTTAAAAATTTGTTATTAAAGGTTAATTTCATAAAAATAATTTTTAAAACTTAAGTTTTTTCAATGAAAAAACCAAAGAACTTGCATCCAAAAAAATATTTTTCTAAATGAATAAATTTATTTAATTGGGGTTTTGGGAAAAAAGAATGATATGGTTTTAAAATACATTAAAATTTAAAAAAATGAAGTGAATTTTTATGGCCAACCCCCCCCCCCCAAAAACCAAACCACATACACCAAAAGATTTTTAACCTGCAAGTAAAATTTAATTAATTTGAAAAGGTGTTTTTTTTTCATTTTTAAAAAAAAATTTGTAAAGGCTTTTTTTAAACTATAATTAACTAAGTTTTCAATTAAAATTTAAATTTTTCCCCCAAAATTTTCAATTGTTTTAATGAGTTGGATTTAGCATTTTAAAAAGAATATCATTCACATATTAAGAAATTAAATAAAGTTTAAATTATAAATTTGTATAAACTAAAACTCAACAATAAAATTTTGAACTTTGGGTTTTCAGCCAAATTGTGAAGTTAAAAGCAAAACTACCACAAGATAATAGGGTGAAAAATAAATTTAACTGTTAATTTAAATTCCTTAAAGGGTTTAAATAGTAAATTTTAATTTGCATACCCAATGATGGTTCCTTTAATGTAAATTTTTAGTTAACCCAAAAAATTTAAAGGTGGCCTGAATCCATTTTAAAATATTATAATTATGTTAGAATTTTGTTGTAAGCTGAATTTAACAATTTTTCAAATTTTTTTTGTTAAAACCCATTAATTTTAAAAAAAAAAAATTTTTTGGTTTCTAAGAAATTCCAAATTGGGATTTTAAATCTGAAAAAATACAAAAAAATAATTTCTTGTTAAATGTTCTTTAAATGAAATTTGTAATAAACCCCAATTGTTTAAAAATATTTTGCCCCCATCCTTTTTAAGTTTTTGGTTTCCAAATTATTGGGGGTTCCAGGTAACAAAACAAACCCAAAAAAATTTGGAAAAATTTTAATTTTAAACAAATTAACACATTCTTTCTTTAAAAATAAAAAAATTTTTAAATTTAAGAAATTTTTTTTTATCTTTTTCCTTTTGTTTATAAAATAACGAAAAAATCCAAACAATTTAACCCAATTATTTTATTTCCAAACCAATTTTAAAAAAAATTGTACTAAATTTTCGAGCAATGGCAATTGTTTTAACACATGCAAAAATCATTTTTAATTTTTTAAGTTGGGGTTTTCTTAAAATGCTAGATAAAAACAGCCAAAAATTAAAAAAAAATCTTTTTTTTTTGAGCAAATTTACTTGCACATTTGATTCTTATTAAAATTGTGCATTTTCAGAACTTTTTAAAGTTTAAGTTCCATTAAACTAACCTAAGCCTAAATAATACTAGTACTGTAGATGGAATTTGGAAAAAACACTCACCTTTTTATGATCAGTGTGCCATGCACCCATCCATCTCATACCGAAAACTGAAGATAACTTTTTGGCGCTCGCTCCATGTGCGCTCATCACAGCGATTATGTAAGCTCCAGCGCACTCCAAAGATCAGGGTCCACATTACTGACGTACATACCTGGATGACGTTCATAGAAACCAGGGGTCGATTGTACACACAATTCATCAACCCAGACCAACCCACAAAGGCAGTGAATAATACAGTCAAGATGAGGAGGCTTAAGTACACAGTCATTGAGGTGGACAATAAGAGTATTTAGGTCTTGTTGGGATGATCTACAAACCTACTGTATAATCAACCATAGAGGATCCACTAAGTCTCCATTGATATGATTGGTTGCATCAAAATAAACATGGTTGACAAAACCAATATGTACACTACTAGGAAATTTAAATTCTAAATGTGGAAAGTTTGAAGAAAAATTGATAAACTGAATGAACTTTTTGGCAACAGAAAACTGGACACAGTCCCTATTCATTATTGGCTGTACTGTGAGTAAAAACTGACCCATTGGAGAAAAGACTTTTGCCTGAATACCACAAACTCTTGATTTGAATGGAACTTAAAGAGATTAAGACATTCCTTGGGCCATGGAGGTAATCTACCTCCATGGATGGGTATAGCTCAGGGAATCAGTCCAATTACTGGCTTTCATTTCATTCATACTGTGACAGTGAATCAGATTTGTACTCTAACGACTTTGACCACAGTTTTTGAAGCACTTATTCCAAGAATAAACTCAGTCCTGATCAATACTTTGGCAACAGAAAGCAATTGCCACCGTTTGCCCCTTGCAATTTCTCAATAGAAGTTTACAATTTCCTCGTTGAGGTGCCCTTTGCCAATGAGAAAATGCCTTGGTGCCCTTGCCCTTTCAAAAACAAAGCAACAGATCTGTAAACTACATACATTGTACCAAAGTTTGGGAGTTCGGGTGGGGATGAGGACGTCTCACATAAGGCCGAGTAAAAAAAGAAACATGTTTAGCGACCGGGTTTCTAAAAAAAAAGGAAGGAGGAGGGGCTTTTTATTTTTTATTTCAAGATGGCCGCCATTCTTTTTTAAATTTCAAATGTCCATTGTTTTTTCTACTGTTCAAACACACAATACATTTAAGAAACATGTTGGACAAGACATTGAACATGTCCAAATTTTTTCAAAAAGAGGAGGAGACAGGGCGCTACTATTTTACTATTTTCCCAATTTTTTTCCAAGATGGCCACCATGCTCAATATGGCTGGCCAAGGTATATTTATTCACAGATTTTGTGCTATTTTAGTGTACTGATGCAATGTATGACAAAACAAATGATTTGTATCATTTAAGTCAAATTTTCCTCTTTTTGTTTTGTTTTTTTAAAATAGTAAATAGTAAAAAAAAAGGAGGTGGCGGCCAAAAAGGAGGTGAGCGGGGATGCTAATATGTTTGTTTTTCTACTCGGCCTAACTTCTTTTCACACTACAGAGATAATTCACAGGAAAGAAACTCCAAGAACTATACCCTAGAAAATTCCTGGGGAATGTGAACCCCACCGCCCCTTCATGCTCGTTTCACACTGGATGCAATTTTTCCAGGAAATAATGGACATTCAGCATTTCAGTGTGCTAACACAGTATGGTTATTCTAGAGTTTATTAGCAATTCAATTGTGAAACAGGTCAACAAAATTATCCTGCAAATTTCCTGGGTAGGGTGCTGATAGAGATAACTAAAAGACAAGAAGACTTGTAACATCTTATTGTTTGAAATGGCTTCTGGTAAACCCCTACAGAACTTGAAAATATTGGAAGTTGGAAAACTGCCAGGACGCAAAAAGCCAGTTTGAAAACAAGCTTTGTGAGTCGGATGACTTTAACAATTACTTTAAAGGTGGACATCTTCACCAGGAGATTGACTTGGATCAATGTTGTTGTGACATCAGAGTCTCACGTCTTGAAAGCATACACAAAGAGATCTTAGATATGTTGTGAATCATTGTCTGGGAGTTGACTGGGTGTGGGCAACAATTGCTACGGTCTAGATTCTCCTTAGAAGGCTATTCCTACATATTATTATGTTTCAAAAAACACCAACATTCTTTGCCTGTTTTAACCTGCTATCTGATTATGGAGGCATACATTTGTAGCCAAGCATACCAAAAGTTACATACCAAAGTCCGACATTTTGGGAAATGATTTCTATACACCGTATGCTCAAAGGTTCTAATGAGTAACTTCAGCACATATAAAGGGATTAAACTATTGAATTGTATGTTCCCCTCCTTCATAACTAAACAAATAAATAAATTAGTAACTAATAAAACAAAAATGAAAAAAATGAATGACCCCACCCCCAAAAAATAACCCCACACACACTGAAACAAACAAAACAAAAACTACATGATCCCTAAATAAAATAAAAAACAGAAAAAACAAAACAAAAGCACAAACCCAACAAACCCCAAACTGACATACAGAGAAAAGTTACCAAGTGAAAACAACAACATCAAAACAAACAGAAGATCATTCAAAGTTGCTAGTTCTTAGAATGTCCTTGAAGAAAGCTCATTTAATGTCGAGGCTGATTGATTTATTTACAAGGATGTCAATCCTTGACAAAGAGTCCTAACATAACAATAGTGACAAGGATTAAGCGATTAGCAGTGATGTAATACACGTTGTGATAGGAACTATTGCTCCAGATCATCCAGTAGAGAAATCCTTTGAATTTTCACAACAAACTTCCTGTCTTGGCTTAGTAAATATTTTTTAGAGAATTGGATTAAAAGACTTGAAAATAGTTTGTAAAGCTTGTAAGTGCAGCTTCATGTAATTTTGATCACAACATTATTTATTATTTGTCTCATTCTTCTGTCACTCAGTGACTCACTCAGCAACCAGGTAAGCAATTTCTTCATAATGCTAAGAGAGAACTGCAATCATAGATCATTATTTAAAAAGTGGAGCACTCAGTATTTTTATCATCACAAGAACAACATGTTTTTACATGAATTCATTTTAATCACTAAACATCCTGTTCTTACCAAACTATTCATGTATGACGCAAAATATTTTGGTTTCAACATCTGATTTTAATTGCTAAATAATTTTCACATACACATATATATAATATAGTGTATAAGATTTACTTTCTCAAGATATTTTCTTTACTTACTAATTTTCAGGAAAAAAGTTGTTTACAATTTGAAATATAAGGAATTTACCAAGAATCCTTGAGCCAACGAAGGTCAGAGACCTACATGTATAGTGAGTAAGGATAAGGAGCAAGAATAAAAAAGAAGCAATGTATGGTTTTATTGATTAGTCCTGTGAAAGATTTGCTCGCTGGAGCTGATGTGCACTGAGGCATGTTAAGGTACTTTCAAAGCCAAAGAGAGAAGGTTTACGAAGCGATGCAGTACCAAGAACCTCAGATTGTTGAGGGGTGTTCATAGAGGTCTGTGTGTGTTTGTGTGTGTGATCAGAGGGAATGGCTGAACAGGGAGTGTTTATACATTTAGGCCGAGTAAAAAAAGAAACATGTTTAGTGTCCGGGTTTCTAAAAAAAAGGAAGGAGGAGGGGCTTTTTATTTTTTATTTTTTATTTCAAGATGGCCGCCATTCTTTTTTATATTTCAAATATCCATTGTTTTTTTTACTGTTCAAACACACAATACATTTAAGAAACATGTTGGACAAGACATTGAACATGTCCGGACTTTTCAAAAAGAGGAGGAGACAGGGCGCTACTACTTTACTATTTTTCAATTTTTCCAAGATGGCCGCCATGCTCAATATGGCTGGCCAAGTTAAATATTTATTCACAGATTTTGTGCTATTTTAGTGTACTGATACAATGTATGACAAAAAAATGATTTGTATCATTTTAGTCAAATTTTTCCTTTTTTGTTTTGGTAAATAGTAAATAGTAAAAAAAAGGAGGCGGCGGCCAAAAAGGAGGAGGGCGGGGACGCTAAACATGTTTGTTTTTTTACTCGGCCTTATGTAGTCTTGTTTGTTTGTACTGACTGCATTTATTGGAAAACCTTGAAATGTCATGTATTGATGTAGAAGTGTATACAATCTTGTTTCCCAGGAAATACAAGGATTAGCAATAACTGACTTCCAGCTACTGGCGGACGAAACTTTTATGAAATGAAACAATCAGATCTTCTGATGTACATGTAACCAAGGTCAACAGACTTTTACTTCAGGGGATCATTTTCGTCCCATCCCGATGATATCCCATTGCATGCTAGACTACATCATGCATTAACAAAGTCAGTAAAGTAGTGGATGCTAGAATGCAACCTCACATTTCTTATAGTTTTATTCTCCAATCAAATGACAGAAGTCAAATAGATTAAACAAATTCAAATAGATTGAAAAAATAAAATAAAAAATGTTTTGCTCTCATGTGATTGGAGAGAATATTTCCATTAGCCTTGTTGAATAGCGCATCCACTTTTAACTGATGAAAATAATCCCAACACATGCACTCCTAAACATTCATTATTTGTATACCAATTAGTTCTAAATAAATCACAAGTTTGGGGCAAAACTCCTATCTCTCCCTTCCCCAAAGAAATAAATGAGAAAGATGAAAGCTTTGGAGACAAGCAAACAAAATTAAGATGATTTAAAATAGACACAATTCTTTCAGGATTGTGCATGAATCAGTTTGCAGAACACAATGAAAAAATTTTTTTTTGGAGAATTACATGTACATCAGATAATTGACACATTGTAAATCATCATAGACAACGCTCAAAGGAGATGAAGAAAAATTACAGGGAGAAAAAATCTAAGCCAGATAAAAGTGTATTCAACTGGACACAAGAGGGCGCTAAGCATGCTAAGATCACACCCCTCAATCTTTCCTCACCCTGAGTCTAACAGTAAACCCAACACCACATGCACAATATGCCAAATGGACTCCAATTGTGGTTTGGCTGTCCTGTGCAATAATCACTATTCAAAGTGCAAATCCTTCCTACAGATTGAATCGTAACCAACTGTTCGGTTTTTATCGGGTCAGGGTTTTACAGTGCATTTTAATTGATTTGCTACTCTACTACAAATCACTAAATCTTTTAATAATGAAGAATTTGGGAGATGTTGATGATAAGATTTGGAGTATTTTGTGAACATTAATGGGGTTATCCCCAGTGACAAACTACTAGACCCAGTCTCTATGCCTAGCCCTTAGTGACTGCAAAGTGCCTTACATGTAGAACGTGTGAATAAATGTGTTGGGCTGATCACGAAATGGGAACTCAACAAAAACACCAGAAGCAGAGGGACCCCAAAACAGAGACGGCAACTGTGAGGAGCTTATAAAAGTTATACAAGTACATTCTTTGCTCAGCACAAACAGGCTACCAGCTAAATTACTATAACCTGCAATGTTTGTTAAATGGTTCCTCATATATTTGCTTAGATAATATTTTTAAAAACATCTGTTTGACAGCTCTATGGAGTTGGGCCCAAAACTCATATCTCTAAACTTCTTTGAGTTCTAGCTACAAACTTACCTCCCGTTCTCTCTTGAGGTCATCTTGTTTCAGCTCCGCCTCTTGCTCTTCTTCAAGTACCTTTCCATCGAAGTGTAGACTGGTTCCCGGATTCATATTGGGTTCTAGTCATTCAATTCACTGAAATAACCATTTCTATATTAAGTGTGGACAAAAATAAACAATGGGAAATATTTGCTTAATTTCTGTGAACTTGTGCAACACTTGGCAGACTGAAAGTCAATTTCAAACGAAGCCATTTTATAATCATCAGGAAAACAAGTTTATCCTTTAAAGGAACGTTACAGAAGTGGTAAGTAAAATTTTCTTTAAGATAATTACATAAAACTTAAACGGTTTAATGATCATGATAGTAGAAAACATCCCTCGAAATATTTCTGTCTGAAATGCCATATTTGATGAGAAATAAATCAAACTAATTTCCGATTGGAGTTTATCACTCATGAGCGTTTTATTCATGCATTGTATAACACATGCAAATTTGTAATCGGTTTTGCACTATTTTCTCGTGACCAAGATGGCCGATCGATCACAAACTTCTTCACATTTGTCAGTTTATGTATATGGTGGATTACATAAAGTGCTTACACTGCTAGCAACTGTTTTGTTAGCAAAAACCAGTTCTGTAATGTTCCTTTAAATAATACATGTATTGCCTTTTTGATATCAGTTTTGATTGACTCATTGGTGAATCAGGGGAAGGCACACTTATTTTCTCTGACTCATCAGGTTTGATTGTGGACTTAGTGGGGTGACATCGATTGTGTTAGAAAGTTTGGTTTGTTTTCTCTAAAACAGACTGTATTTTGTGTATTCTTCTTTCAGGTAATAGTGAAACAAGTCTAGCAGATGCAGTACCCCAACAGACATACAGTGAGTTGTTCATTTTAAAATCAGTAATTTAATCAATAAATCAATAAAAGTTACTGATGTTGTTTCTTATCAGTACCTCCATGAAAAATGCTGTTTTAACTACAAGAATAATAATGTATTTGAGAGCACATGAAAGTATTGGTTCAGAGTTCAGACATGTCCTAAATTTCAAAAACAAAACAAAAACATTTAAATAAATGCAATTTCATAAAAGCATGAATTATCAAAAGTACAGCAGAAATAAAGGCATTCAAAAGTTGTAATAATTGTGAGTTCATAAACCCTATCATGGAGCCTATAGTAAGTGTGGACATATCTGATGGACCGATCATATAGCTGTAGGATTAAGGTTGTCCTTCCTCTTCTAGCTTGGGCATTGACAATTTTTCATCCATCACTATGATCTTTTAACCCTTTCAGCCTCAATGGTGACTTGACTTTAGACGTTAGATGACTGTGCACTAAACATGTACCCTGCTTGCACCCCAATGGCCACTTTAATCGACAGAGATACCATCTAACACAACAAACATTTAAGCCTGTTTTTGTTAACAACCTGTAGTTTTGTCCATGTTTATCCTCCATGCCCAAGCTGACTATTGTTGGAAAGAGAAAGATTGGATCTTTCTAATGATGGTAGAATAAAATAAGTATTAATCTTATGCAATCCCTTCAAATTGGAGTGGAAAGATCAAAAACTCCAAACCCTTATGGAGTGTCATATGGTTGTGTACAAAAAGTGTTTGTGTTCACAAAACAGACTGAGGAAACAAAGACCAAGAACTTGAACATTTATTGGATAATTTCAGTGATTTTTTGATGAAATGAAAGAAAATTTAGCAAGTAAATATCGTTTTTGTATTACTTATTATATGCTGGAAAATGAAATCTTCAAGGTATTATCTAGAGTTTGTAAACTTGACCTTTGAACACAAGCTTTCTGTTGTGTGAGAATGTGTGCTTCACCCTTGAGTGGTCGAACAATATCGGCACCATGTCGGCACCATGCGGTTGTTTGTGTAAAAAAAAAATTAGGAAGGAGAGGGTTCATTTAACCCTCCTACTGTCAGTGACTCTTGGCAACATTTTCCAGTGGGTTGACCAACCATTTGAAACCATTCGACTGCCAAGGTTGTGTACGGTGGCACAACTGTGCACAGAACTAACTGTGTACTAACTGTGTAGATGCATTCCCTCATGGTATCATAATATTGCAGGCTGGCATATAGTTTATCTATCATTCAAAACCACAGTGAATGGTATTGAATGGTCAGACAGCAAGAGGAAGTCCTTTGAAAGTTTTTACATGTGTGTTTGCAGTGCACATCATACTGCTCATGTAGTCTCAATTCAGGGTGCCAAAATCCACTGCCACTAAACCTCCTATATTAATAATGGACCTACATGTAGACTGGGAACGATTCCAGTCAACTACTACCTAACCCTTGCCAACTTGTACACCAGTTGACTCCTACTATCATGCATTAAATATCACCCAGATATCACCTGTCTGTGTTTGATTAATATTAATAACGTTTTTCTCTTCTAAAATAAATCTAATTTACTCCTGTTTACTGTATGCAAGACAGCGTATCTAATACACACCAAAATATACTTTAGGGGGAAAGTTTCTTATTTTGATGTTTCAGTAATTTGATTAAAATCTTCTTTTTTTTTTCCTTTCTTAAAAGGTAAAACAGATTGGTGATAGAGATCTAAAGGCTAAATAAAGTGTTATTTTGAGTCTTGACCATGAATTATATTTTTTGACATTGATTAAGTGCATTGATTTACACAAGCCAAGGTTGGACTCCTCCGTTGCATACAACAGACACTGATGTCCTACCAGGGCTAGATTTACACCAAAAATAAAATTTAAATTTGTATTGTATGTCACTAAACACTAATCAGAAAACTAATTTTAACTGTTGATAGGCCTGACATGCTTGATGATAGCACTAGCAATTTAGCACACACAGTGAGGATTTTAGAACCTCTGTTCTGGTCACTGTGGATCTCACTCCGCCCATCTCGCAGTAAATGGGCCCCATGAACAACTGACTAAAAAAGTATAAAGTATGGCTGTTGTATTTGCTGGTATTTTTAACATCGGAAATTCAATTAATGTTTAGTTTCATATTCACAATGGATTCAGCTCCATTGGTTTTGAGAAAAGTACTTTGAAGGCCATTGGAAAAATTCCCTTTTTCGATTACCGTGATGACATGAAACTCACCTCCAGGTTTACATCACGCATGCTCAAATTCAAAGACTTTGTCAACGAATTAATCAGACCATGGTATGATCAGACAAACAATGTCAAAGTGGAAAGTAATACTTTTTTTGAAAATGCATACTTCAAATGTCTTAGACATTTGACATTTATTTCACACTAACACTAACACTAACAGAATATACATGTACAATGTACATACATTATAACTTTTCAGAATTAATACACATTATATACATGTATTATGGTATTATGTTAACTTGTACAAAAATAATCTTAAATCAATGTATACATCTGTCGGTGTGTAGGGAAAGAGAGAAGCTCAGTGCTTTTGTGAGTTTTTCCCTAATTGGACAAAAAGAACATTGAACATTGGACAGACAAAATACAAAATAATACATAAATACAATAACCAAAAATAAACAGAGTACAGGATGACAGCAGAAACTAGATTGTTTTCTTTTAAATGTATGCAGTGAGACAGATAGCTTTAAGTTCATGTCGAGACTGTTCCAATATGCAATTCCACGTTGTCTAAGACTGTTGTTATGAAGTGAGGTTCGGCTATAGTTTACATATAAATCACCCTTTAATGCTCTACCAGTGGCATGGCAGTGCAAAGACGATGCCAAAGAAAACATATTATTGAAGTTTGTCGGCAGTAGGCCAATTTTATATTTAAACATTATAAATGTATCCAAGCTTAGGCGATACAGATCATTTTAACTTAAGCAAATAATTGGGCCGTAGTGAAAGATAACTATTTTTTGTAATAATACTTCAACTGTAACTGTTAATAATTGTAATAATAGGACACTTTGCACATGTTGTTTTGATTGAGAAACGTGCTTACCGCCATGACCACCTTCTTAACTTTTAAGTCAAAATTTCAAAAGAATTTCCTTTTTGTTTTAAAAGAGGAGTGCACAGCATCGGAGCATCCCAGCCCCAGTTAAAATGTCAGATGTGGGACTGGTGGAGTAAATTATGATTGAATGATGTTCATTTGTAGGTCACAAATTGCAAACCAGTCATCTTGCCCCCCGCAAAGTCGCCCCCTGCAAAGTCGCCCCCCGGCAAAGTCGCCCCCTGCAAAGTCGCCCCCCAGCAAGCTCGCCCCCTCCAGGTACAAACTCGCCCCCTCACAATGTCGCCCCCTACAAATTCGCCCCCCACCAAAGTCGCCCCCGACACAGTCGCCCCCTTGGTATTTGCGTGAAAGTTTACGTAAGCGCGGCAGTCCCAGCGTGCAGCGCCCAAAAAGAGCATGCAGTACCAGAATTGTGATGGAGCATGTAGAAGTTAAAGTGTAAAATTAATATTCATGTGTTTTAAATAATTTTCTTTTTGAGAGTACACGAGTACACGTTTGCTAATAGAGCCTACCGATTGTGTTAATCCTATATAATTATGTAGGTACATAAAAAACATTACAGTGCAAGATTTATTTATTTATTATGTCTCCTGTAAATTTGTCTATTCGTCTTTTGATAGTTTTTAAAGTACATACATCTGTATGATATGTTTTTACGTTATTTATCCTCAACAAAAATGTATAAAGTATTATTTATTAAATAAATGTTTCTTTAATTTCTTTTTAAGAGTTACAACGGGAAAAATGTTGTTGTTTTTCAATTAGTAAAAGTTATTAAGTTATTTACCCTCAACAAAAATGTAAAAAAGTCTTTAAGGATTCCCTTTCTTGAAACAAGTTTAAAAAAATTTCCCCTTAGAAAATCATTGCAACAAAAATGTGTAAAGTCTTTAAGGATTCCCTTTCTTGAATCGAGTTAAAAACAACAAAAATTTTCCCTTAGAAAATAATTGCAACAATAGCAAAAAAAATGCATAGGGGGCAACTGTGTCGGGGGGCGACTTTGTTAGGGGGCGACTTTGTCGGGGGGCGACTTTGTAGGGGGCGACATTGCGAGGGGGCGAGTTTGTACCTGAAGGGGGCAAGCTTGCTAGGGGGCGACTTTGCAGGGGGCGACTTTGCCGGGGGGCGAGATGACTGGCAATCACTGGGTGTAGGTGCAGTTCACTTCTTAGGGGGATCAAAACTACACGACATTCATCTGTTAACAACAAGGTTAATAATTGTAATTGAAGTTAACAACATGTTTTGATTAAAGTTTAATTTAATGTCAGGATGCCTGGGTGTACTGTCAACTGTGGCCGTGGACTGTAGGACTGTGTGGCGTTGCACTTTATCTCAGATCAGTGTCAGACTGTTAGTGTTAGTCAGATTCTACATCCATGGTCAGATCAGAGTTAAAAAAGGAAGAAGTTTATAAAACAAAACAAAAAGAAAACACAAACCTTACCTTCCAAACCATTATCAGATTATGAACATGATGAAACAGGAAAGCAAAAAAGCACATTCAGCCTACAATTTCAGGTTGACGGGATAACGATAAATATAAGACTATATAAATATGTAAATACTATTCATAAACAAAACACTTACCACGGAAGGGATATATCAATATCAATCATAACATTCTGCAGCTGTGTTTGTCTCCCTGCGTTTCGAGTCGCGCGCCATTTTGATTTTTCCCACAATTACCTTTTGCTGAATTCCCAGGATGCAACTGCAAAAAAAAGATGGCGACGCCCATGAGTGAAAAGTTAATTGCAGTAAAACATGTCAAATAGTGTGACCGTATTAGGCCTGTTATCGAGTTATGAAATAAATAACTGAATGCTAAAAATATTCAAAAATTAATACTTTGTGCGTTAACAAGACAATTTGTGGTATTGAGTGAAAATCACACTACATCTGCAGACTGCACCTCTTCTCATATACTATAGCCGAGGCAAATTTTGTGTAAACTAATTTTTGGCAAATGAAATTGACATCGTGCACGCGATGAGTTTTGATCCAGACCAAGTCAATGAAGCAAATTTTCCTGGACTTTCGGGAAGTATTCAGGATGAAGAAGAATTCAGCCATGGTAAGATCTGCAGTTCATATAGCTTCATTCATTTGCTCAGTGTGTACGTGTCAGTTGCACACTGTCATTTTGTCAATAGTTATTATGAGTCAATGATGGATTGCTTATGTTTGTTCACCTCCAGTCAATGCATGGTATATTGCAGGGTGAAGTTTGTTTTCAATAAAAATGTTGTTTAACTTTATATCTAGTGTGCGCAATCTTTTCAGTTTTCCTTTTTTTAAATTGGCACGGTGTGCCATTTTGTTACGGCGCAAACTTTGTTTCCTTGCATGATTTTAAAATTTGCGCAGGGTAGCTCGGGCGCAAACTTTGAACACGGCAAAATCTTTGTTGTTCAGCCATAATTCTCACCACTTGTCGTAAAATATATGCTGTATATGAAGAGAATTTACCTCCATAGGTTCCGTTCATCAAAGTATCGTTCTGCTGGATCTTTACTTCTGTCTGAAGTTATACTTTTGTTCAATAACTTTGGAAGAATTTAAAAAAACAGGGTTGCTCATGAATTGTAATTCAGAATTTCTTGTGACTAAGTGCGGTGTACAGACAGATTCATGAGTCAATAAATAAACCTTGCTGCAACTTGTTAACAAACTTTCTGTTAAAATTTTTTTTTAAAATTGACAATTCGTTTTAAAGTCAAATGCATCCCGTTTTTGTATCTAGTCTGACGATGACAACCGTGCCAACAAATGCTATTTAAACCTCCGCCACTATGTATGTACCAAAGGGAATTATTCATATTAAATATTCGTGTCTCAGCTGCACAATTTTTTAATTAGCTTATGCGATTTAAAAAAGGGACATTTTCAAAGATTGCACCCAACATATGGATATGTTTTGGTGTTGATGCGTTTTTTTGAATGGTTAAGTATATTATATATTATAATAAAGGTAGCTTTTTAGTTAGATGTTGATTTCTTTTTGAATATTGATGTTTCCTAAAATCCTGTTTAATTTCTGTTAAATCATCGGATTCAGTAACAAACCTTGTTACGATTTGTAGATAACTTTTAAAGGCTTCTTTGTAAAATCAGTCATGTCACTGATTCCCAAAAAGAAACTTTGAAAAATTATTCATGTGCAAACATCACTTTATAAAAGTTAATAATGAAATATATTGTCTTAATCTTATCCAGTATGATTAAGAAAATGTTTTAGGTCATTAAATGGCAGTTAGATTTTAAAAGTACTCTCTTCATTGAATTTAAAAAGATCTTGAATTGAAAAAGTCCTGGCTGTAAGAAGTGCAAACTGTGGTGTGGTGTTTGTAATTCATGATTCCAGTTGTATTTTCAAGACTTGTGGTAAATTAAGTTCTGATACAGGATCATAAAACATACTAATCATCGACAAGACAAGACAACTCAGTCAACTCAAGACAAACTACCATGATTTTTTTTATATATGCTTGGGAATGTATAATACGATGGCTGCGAATCAATCATTTTAACGTCAAGTGCAGTGCACTTTGACTGTACCGTTATTATTGACATGATTCACAGGGTCAGTAGTGAGTGTAGTGCTCCACAATCCAAAGAGCGCCCTCTGTTGGCAGACCTGTATATATAACATTTTTTGGGTTAAAATGATATTAATAAATCAATCATTGTGAGGTTTGCTGACCCAGTTTCTATTATATAAATTTCTTTATTTAATGATGTTTAAAAAAAAAAAAAAAAGAATAAAAAAAGAGCGAAATATAAACCTTTCATTTTTGTATACTAAACTTTACACCTATGCAACGCGCATGCAATAACCTTGTGTCAGATAACCTTGATAAACATTGATAAACCGTTAATAATAACACATTTTTTCCCCACTTTTTTGAAATGTGAAGTTTTTGGGTTGTGTACAATGTACCTTCCCAAACACATACAGCTAGAACTCATGTTAGCTTTGAGTATTTTTGATGTGTTGTTTTGAGTTGTCTTGAGTTGCCTTGAAAAGCCTATACATACGTACAACTGTTTTTCCTCTGAAGACTAACTACATTTAAAAGAGCTGTTTAAATTAATTTGTATACATTTTCAGCATGTTTTTCTTTTGACCTTTTGTTTTATTATTGACAGGTTTCTGATATTCTGTAAATTATAAAAGGTACAGTTTGGCATTGAACAAATGATTTGTGTGAGCTTTCTGTTTGCAACTGTGTGCTTTTCTATTTCTCCTACTATGATGGCGCTTTTGGTGACGGTCAAATTATACTTTGTATTCTTGTACAAATATCTGAGTCTTCCAATTTAGTCGTACTATCATTCATTATGTGGCAATTGCCTTTTAATTAAACAATTTTCAACTCTTCTATCTTCTATTCTCTGACAGAGGAACTAACAAGTATTAACAGGTGTTTGAGTCATAAATGGATCAGCACTCAATATTGACAGATCTTTTATTCCCGTGCGGCCATCTTGTTTTCCCCCATTTAAATCATTCTGACTAAACCAAGACTTCAATTACTGGGGAAAATAGTATGGTCCCTTTCTATGAATCAAACAAAGATTGCTGCAATGGGATGTGTACCTGATGGCATTGCTACCATTAACTAATTAAGTGTAATCATATTGTTGACAGAATCGAACAAATTAGCTCTGATCAAACTGATTATACCTGCATTCAAATAAATCATCCATGCTGGGTAAAAAACAAATAGCCATACATATTGTAGTCTAAGACCAAACGCTAATTGTAGAGTGTGGACATAAATTTACAAGTACCTCCCATGTTTAAAGGAACATTACAGAATTGGTGAGAAAAAATCTTGTAAAATATACTTTTGATCACAGATTTACACAAAACTTACACGGTCTAATGATGATGATAGTAGAAATCATCCCGCCTTGAAACATCTCTCATATTTGATGAGAAATTAATAAACTAATTTTCCGATTGGAGTTTATCGCTCAGTGGGCGTTTTATTCATTTGTTGAATCTATATGATTTCATGCAAATGTGTAATCGGTATTTCACTATTTTCTTGTGACCCAGATGGCCGATCAAACTTCTACAGGTTTGTCAGTTTATGTATATGGTGGATTACATGAAGTGTTTACACTGCCAACAACTGTTTTGTTAGCAAAAACCAATTCTGTAATGTTCCTTTAAACCATGTACATATTTCCATGGGGTTTTAGCTGACATTTATACGACTGATGCAAAGTAGTCAAGTTTATCTCAAATTTTATATAACTGTATGTCCATGTGTTTAGTTTCAGTCACCCTCTACAGCAAGTTTTGTTTCTACTTCATGTTCTGTATCATGCAATACTCTCATGTAGTTTACTCTTAGGCCAAAAAATGAGTGCCAAAATTTATAGAGCTACTGCTCAGACAATATGAAAAAATTAGATTAAAAATTTGCAAACAGAAACAAGAAGCACAGGCATGATAGGGGATGTCACTATGTCTAGTATCCTGTTCTTCTTCTTTTAAGCAAATCTTTTGTGTGTGCTGCTGGCTCAATATTGTCAATTAAGATATTTTACTATCGGCAGTGATTTGCATATGATACTCACTGGTAAAAATTGAATTTTTTTAAACTAAAGCTTTTATTTAAAAGACATCAGCTGAATTTCCCCAAGACATGAGCCATCACAACTTGCTCTCTTTGAAACCTAACATATAGCTTATTTGGTAGTGTGTGTTGGAAATACTTACTGATAACACAAACCTCAATGCACAACCACAAAATGCACTTAATTCATAAAAATTGTTTTCCTTAAAACCTGTATAAGGTAAAACGAATCAATAATTTTCACCGTTAAGAAAAACTGCAGTGACTTATTTT
>CM063251.1:7778842-7791428 GCA_032158295.1 Pycnopodia helianthoides
TTTGAAAACACAATTTTTCCGCCCAGACAAATTTTGGCTTACCATGTCTCTCTAAAGCGCCATTATATCATTACATTTTTCACCTTAAATGTTGTTCTGTCCATTGAAATATCAGTGTCCAGGACTCCAGATCCTGTTTCGCTTTTCTTTTTTTAAGATTGACATTTATACTAAGTCAATGACTTAGACATGTTAGAAGTTTGTATTTCACCTCAAAAAATGTAAACAAATGTCTAGCGTCAAAATAAGGACAGGAAACTAAAAAATGCTTTAAAATTTAACAACTTTGTAATGGCCGCCCTTAATACAAATGTATGTATGTTTGACACAAAGTAAAAACTTGCCCAAATTGAAGACTTGCTTGGACAAATATAAAAACTTTAGCAGGTGAATGTGCACAATTCTCAACTTGCGCAGTTATGTTTTAACTTACGTTGGTTACTACTTTGCACTTAAATCTTACGTCATCAGATCAGTCCAAATTGAGCACAGGAGTGTCTAAGAAAATCAGTCAGTACTCAGTAATTAAAACGCCTTAATTATGAAACATGTGTCCATTTTGTAGGACGATATACATCTGAATTAGTAAGCAGCTCAATCTCAAATCGGGTGCAATCTGCAGATTGTACAAATCCCAAGAATGTACTCTACCACAAGGATCAATGCCCAACAGAAATTCGCCAGATCCAGTTTGAAAATTTCTTTTTTTTTGTAAAATGTATCTGACACAATACAATCATACCCTAAATGGCAACTTCTCCTGTGTTCATCAAGTGAGTTTAATGTATTTTATAGAGGTCTGTGATGGATTGTGGAGCTCCCTGCTTGTGGATTTTGAATCTTGCAGAGCATCTAAATGTTTTCTTGTTGTAGCCCTTAGCTTAGGCTTTACCAAGAGTGGTTTTAATTTCCCTTTAGCGTTTTGAGACTAGTTAGAGTTACTGGACCCAACAACTCTTTTTTAACATTTGGACAATATCTTTAAAAAAACAGTGTGGTTTTGAGATGGACAGCATTTGAATGTCCTTTATGACTGACGCTCACCTCAATTGGGTAAAAACACAAGAAATCTTTGGAAGTTTAAACAAAATTGCTTTTCAAAGAGTAGTTTATTCTTTGTTTAGTTTATTTGACTTCGGAAACTATATGTTTATACCAATAAATAATGTGAAACATAATGCTAAGAAGCACCTATAACTTTATCTTTTTTTTCAGATATTTGTTTCTGCATGCAGACTAAGTAGTTACAATTAGTTACCATGCCAATTACACGTGTCCCCATCATACATAAGTTTGGGATTATTTCCCAATCACAGCGAGAGGAGCTGCAGGACAGATTGCTCCAGCAAACCTATCTTCAGAGTGTGAAGACCCAACGCCTCCCTCAAACTGCCAGGTATCGGCTGTCACTATTTCGACTATTTTTAATGCAAATTATTGCCACAAAAACCAAGACTATCACTGAGGGAAATAAGTTGTTCTATCTGGGCCCAATTTCATGGCTCTGCTTACCGTAAGCAAAGAACTGGCGCTTGCGGAAGCAGGGAATTCCCCGCTTACGTCAAGCGTATTTCACAGGTTAGTGTGGAATTCCGCTTGTGCGCGTGCGTATTCCACGTTACTAGGCATTCTACGCTTACACAGCTAGCGCAGAAATTTGGCGAATGTGATCGTTAGCGCAGAGTGTGGGTTAGCAGAGCCATGAAATTGGGCCCTGAATGTTAAACAGATTTACTTTTTCCTTTTTTTCAAATTTTCAAGAAAATTGTGATATTTTACCTCAAGCTACTTTTTGGTCAAACAGGAACCCATTGGATCTTTCAGAAAGCTTCATACAACAGTTCAATGGTGCTACTAGTCTGGATGAGAAAGAAAGATTAGAAGGCTTGGCCTACAAAATGCTCAACAGAACCAAGGTAAAGAAACAATGTTTTGATGTCATGTTATCTTTTGGCAAACAAAAAGGTAACTCAGATGGTTATATTTAGAGTAGATAACTTGGTGACTGCAAGTTTGAATCTTTGGTGTTAAAGGCACAGTACACGTTTGGTAATTGGAGCCTACTGATTGTGTTAATCATGTAGGTACATACAGTAAAACTAACCTGTGAAAATTTCACTTCGAAAGGTGGTCGCGTTTTTGAGATATCACCGAAAAACCGGAGCAAATATTTTCACGCAGGAAGAATATTCCCCATGGGAATACACAGTCTGAGAAACGTTTCTGACAGAAACGCTTCTCAGATTCAAATTTTTGGAAATAAAAAGTGATATATTTCCATAACCGTAGTACCTTGAAGTTAAAAAATTCTCAAAATTCATTATACTACCCAAGGCTGCTGTACTTCTTACCAAGTAAGTTTTTACTGCCATTAATTTTCAGAGTCATTACCGAACGTGTACTGTGCCTTTAACCATGCAAAACGCAATGCAATGGCCTGTTAAAAGATCTGGTGAAAATGGTTCAACACATTTATGTTTGTGTATCTTTTTCTTTGGCTCTGCTAATGAAGCTTTTCAAGTCACTTTGTTAAAAGAAAACAATGGTCAATGCTGTTTTCTTGTATTGATGCATGGTCATTTCATCATTGGACTTTAAGGGAGCATCTCAAAAGTCAGAAAGTTAGGATTGTTTTAGTTGGATCAAATAATTATTCCAGTGCATGCACATGGACCGTTCCGCTTGACCGCTGGTACTTTTTATTTTTGAACGTTCAAATTACTAAGGCACGTATTCACTCGTGTAGGATTGCTCCTGTACTTTGTC
Source organism: Pycnopodia helianthoides (assembly GCA_032158295.1). Classification (NCBI taxonomy): domain Eukaryota; kingdom Metazoa; phylum Echinodermata; class Asteroidea; order Forcipulatida; family Asteriidae; genus Pycnopodia; species Pycnopodia helianthoides. The sequence goes on from CM063251.1 coordinate 7,781,609, forward strand.
ACATTGATGCGGTCTAGTCGAACGCTCTGTTAGTCCAATGGATTATGGGTGTGTACCTAGGGGAACATTCTTTTGGGCCTAGAATGTGCCCAACATTTGAGACACTCCCTGAGAACCTGATCAGATATCCTGAATTTCTGATGAATGACGTATAGACGATGTGACCTGTGACATCACATGTTTACAAAAGAGCCACAGAGCCTGGACTTCCGGCGGGCACATTTGTACACAGCTCAATGGAAGAATACAACAATTCTTATGTTTTATGGAGATTGCACTGTCTGATTTTCCTCAACTTTTGATATGAAGAAAGGGAGGACATCTCAAAAGCTGTACAGCTGTTGCTTTTGTAAATTTTGAATTTATGTGAAAATTTATGACACAAAATATAAATTTTCCCATTGAGTCTGAGTAGCATCTCGCCCGTCAGGAATAGCATTATAATGTACGAGGTCACCACTCTGTAAACAAATGTAACATGGTCTATAAGGTAACTTAGTAACCATCTATCTGATTTGCTTTATTTTTTCATTTGTTGCATTTCATAGAGAAGAGTAGGTTTCAGTGAGGGAGGTCGAGGTAAGAATGTAGATATCCCAAAAGCCTGGACAGAACTTTCCATGCTTGCACAATGCAGAGGGAAAATACAAGAAGGTAAGCTGAATAGCCTTAAGAAGTATATATTCTACATCTTGTGACTCATTGTAAATTAGTTGCTGGGTTCCAACCTGAGTATCCTTCTAGAAGTTAATTTGAAGCACATATTGTACACATTTTGTTGGGATATTTCTAGACATTGTTCACTTTTACTGTCTGTTCAATAATCACATGGAGGTGTTGAGAACAAGAAAAAAGCCAATAGTAACATTCTAAGGAAAATACCTGCCAATAGAGATGGTTTCGATAGATCTGGGATTGTTTCAAAAATTATGGGGATATATTTTTTGGGAGAGAATTGTTGAACCTTCTTCAATGATAATGGCTATGGTTTTGATGTTGCCTTCTTTGCTGTTTTTCATCACTATTCTTCACTGAGCAGAGTGTCTGGACATGCTGATTGTATCCCTCAACCAGGCTCCATTAGCTACTCCCCATATTGCAAGTCTTTTCTACTTGGCTGAGACCACATTGTATTGGTTACGCACTGATGCCATGGATCAACCATTCCTGAGAATAGGGGAGATCAAACTCCTGAAGATGGGACAAGGGGTGTTCTTGAGATTGTACTATCATCACATGGCCGGCCACCTTAAGGGTTACACAGACTATAAGAATAGACTCATCACTTATTTAGCAGGTATGTCTTACCACAAAAGCATAACTAGAAGTACCACACCAACTTGAATAGTTCATTTACTACCTATCATGTCATAAGAAAGCAAACATAAACATAAAGCCATGGATTTTCAGCCGCTAATCAGATTTCTGTCTGGACTAAAATGAATATGAAGAAATTTAACAAGACTAGTTCTTTTTTGTTGGTTTCTCACAGAATTTGAGTGAATGTAAGCTATTTAAAATAATTGCTACACTTTTTTATATGATAACATATTAAAGGTAGGGTCATAGATTGGTTTTCGTCAAAGTAATGCTGATTTATTTGTCAAATTATTAATAAAGTTACAATAAATGTTACATGTGAAAGTTTCGGCCGTATACAGTTTCTACTTGTTGAGAAAACAGCAAAAAGAATGTCACTGTATTTTTTATTAAGAACATTGAATCATCCATGTTTAGCAAGGTGACAGCGGGTACCACCAATATCTCTGGCCACAGCATTCACAAATGGACACCACGGAAAAAAGTCACCTTAAGGCGATTTTTGGAGATTCAAATTTGTTGACATACATTTATGGATTTCTTATTAACGAGGGCACTTCAGACAACAAAATTTGCAGGATGCTTACTACCATTACATACCATTACCATCTTTATAACAAGTAAGCTTTTGGGAAAAAGATTACCAAATTTGTAATCAGAGTTATTACCAAAGTTAGTATGACCCTACCCTAAAAGTGAAAACTATTTCATAATAGTTATTGTGTTAATTGTGCCCCTGACTTTTCAGTGATTAACCCTAATACTCAATAATAATATAATCTGTTTTTTCACTTTTTCAAATGGACACATTTAGCATTAGTGGAAGGTAAGATTAGCACAATGAGTGACTACATGAACTCACTGCCTTCTTTGTGATGCATGCTGCTGGAAAAGCACCCACTGTTATTTTAAGGTTATTTTTCACCAATTGCATGGCACATGTGTTCGTAACCCGTGGCAAATCTTTTATGATCAACCCCTAGTTTTGTTAGAATGTAGTACTGTGAAGTTATTGTTGTACTGCATGATTATGGAGGGCTAAAACAAAACAATCAGCAAATTTGGGAGTTGGGGGTTAAAGTGAGAACTTCTGTTGTGATTTGAGTTGGTGTCAGTCATGTCAGTCAGATATTTTTGTACACAATGCACAACCCAACCAAGTTCATTTGTTTTCTTCTGGATTGCTTGAGCAACACTTGTTTTTAAATATAAGGGGCACACTATACCTTCAACACACACAACACACACCCACAAAGCAGTGATGAACACAATTTGCAGTCTCACAGTCAAGCTACCTCTTAGCTGATAGCTGATTTATTCTTTCTTTTTGAATATACTAAAGTGCTATAGAGAACTGAAAAACTCTGTATTTAGTGTTATGTGTTAAGCCATTTCCTCTTTTCTTGCAATAGCAAAGTTGTATATCTGTATTAAGAATCATATTATTGAAAAATAGTATATTGATTGTATGTGTTACTGCTTTTGACAATCTGAACTATCCACACAGGTGTAAGAGAGTGTGAAGAGGCCTACAGCCCCTACCCAGGGGCACATCTCTGTCTTCGCTTCATCTCTGAAGTGGGCAGATTGGTTGTAGAGGATTTACTAACTGATGACCCTGACATGCCCAATGCCACACCCCAGGCCACGATCCAGAAAACTCAGGTCTCATCACAGAGCAATGAGGTGGAGATGACATCACACAAAGAGACTGATGCATCATCTGAATTTGATGCTGCAAGCGGCCGTCATCCAGATCAGGTACTTAACCAAAAACAGCAACAAATAGATACTATAATGCAAAGTTCGTCATGCTTTTGTAAATCCTCAATGGAAAGTTGGTCGTTGCAGAACAACTTTGTACAAGTATTTTTTCTGTTTAAGTGGGGTCCATATGCAAATCCTTTAATGATGCCATTGTACACATTTTTATAGGCATCGTGGAGTCTTTTTTTGTATTATAATATTTTAATTACAAATGTTTCTTTCAATCCCTGCAAACTGGAGGCACAATGTAAAAATACTGATCCTTGAATTTTGACTATTTATTTTGAAGCAAACTATTCAGAAATGTAAATATCCTTTCAACAGATTTTAGAGGAGGAAGAGGAACTCCCCTCCCCTAGCCCCTCCCCTAAGCTTCCATTTATGAGCCCAGTAGATACTCCCATTAGCACGGATAGGGACGCTGTAAAGCCACGTACTCATACAGGCTTCCAGAGCAGTATACATGACTTAAGTCCGACACTTTGGCACAGCCTGGATGTATGGCGGTGCGTTGTTCATCTGAGTGGGGGATTTAGGGAGGCTGTGAGAGCGCTGTCAATGTGTGGTAGTACGCTGTCCACAGAACACTGGTAGGCAAACTTTATTGTTCTAAACTAGTAGAATTAAAGATCCTTTTCCTGAATTTGAAATCAGAGTATTCAACTTTTTTTAAACTTACCGTACTTAAGTAACAATAGATTGCATTCCAGTCAGTTTTTATCTTGCATACTCTTCTTAAGTGCAGTACATTGTATCAATATTTTTACATACATGTAAGTGTACATTTCTAATTGTTTAACTTCTTAATTGTTGTAAGTATTGAAGTGGCTGGTACGCAACCATTAGTTTTGTTTACCTAAATTTCTTTCTTAAAAGTTGTTAGCTAATTTTTGAACAATGCTTTCTGTGCTATCTAGTAATAACAAACCTAAATTAATTGAACATTGAAATTGAATTGGAATTGAATATACTTTTATCTTTGATTTGTAAACTCTGCCTCTATCTTTCTTGGTACAGGTGGATGCCTTGTGTGCATTACGTATCATCGCTGAAACGGCAAAGAATGATATCAACGTCCTTAAAACCCTACAGAATTTGGCCAGGGGAGTACTCCCAAGTACCACCCCGATGCCAAGAACCCAAAACTCTCCTGAAGAAGACATAGAGGAGAGTAAAGAGACTGAAGAGGTTGAGGAGAAGTCAGAGGAGAATGAGCTGGAGTCCATTGTCAGTGGCTTGAGTCAAGGTACCCTGAGTGATTTCCACTCTGCTGATTTCAAGCTGACTGACGAGTCCATGCATCAATCAGGAAAGAAAGGGACCCGACTCACACTCCAGTCAGATTTTACAGATGGCAAGCATTTGAGTGACCTCAGTGGCTCATTTTTAAAGTCAACAAGAAACACATCAACATGTGTCCTGATCGATACACCCCAGGAGAAACATGCTGAGCTACTGACTAGCCCCAGCAGCTTTGGCCAGAAGGCATCCCATGGGAGCACCCCGTCCACACTCCCCAATTTCAGCAGTGCTCGAGAGAGCTTGAACTCTGCGGGTGACATCCCACTTCCATCTGGCTTAGGTGTACCTTCAGGTTCAATTGAAGACAGTGACCTTGAACCTGGAGATGACAGTGAGGTGGATGCCAATGAGAATGATGTGACAAAGATAGTGTCATCATTACCTCCAGATTCTGGTCAAATGCTCCCTGATAGCATCAAGCTAAAACGAGAAGTCAGTTTTGACATTGAGCCAACAGATAGAGATGAAGACGATGAAGAGCTCCCAAAGAAGTCAAACTTAAGGGGAGGTTCCGGACGGAGTGAGGGAACAAGAAAGAGTAATAGTGCTAAGTCGGTGACTATAGATCCTGTGCCTAATATGGCGTACTACTCAAAAAATACCAGCAGTTTTGGTAACAACAAAGCAGCCAAGACTAAAGGAGCCTCTGATCTAGCGGCACAGCATGTGAGCTCAAAATTCAATCACAAATTTTTTGAACGGGAAAGCACTGAAGACTTTTTTTTTGTCACCAAACGGTTGCATGATGGCAATAATGTGTCTCAAGATAGGTATTTTAGGATTAAAAATCTTGTGTACATGTAGTTGAATTAGAGCAAATTGTCATCTTTCTGTGACCCCTTTCTGTAGTGTACATAAACAAGAAACATAATGAATAACGACCTTGTTACAACATATGTACGCAGTACAACCTTGTCACACAAATAAGTAAGGACTTAGTCATATTGGAATACTCGTGTTTGTCGACCCTGTTAATCAAAGACAATTTTTTTTGCTCTTCCCTTATTTATTTATTTTTTTGGGGGGGGGGATGCTCTACTTAGTTTTTTACATGACAGCAAAGCAAGGCCATCCTTGTTTTGTCAAAACACCTGGATCCCTTTTGTTAAAGTCCACGGTTACAACGGGTAGACATGCTCAACAAAATCATCAAAGTATTTCTTTTTGTCTTCCTATGGACAAACATTGTTTTCAAAGAAAATTGAATTTGATGAAGATAACCTAATTTGTATTTCCATGTTTAGTTGTTAGAGGCCCAAGGACTGAGTGGTTGGCCATGGGAAGTAAGCTTTACATACACAGAGCTCATGTCTCATCTCTGTCTCCATGGCAACACGTCAGAGATTCAACGAACCGCCCTCGTTGGCTGCAAGAAGAAAGGCTACGGGCCTTACATGTTCAAGGGTACCAGGGCAAGAGGGACTGATGAGGAATGGTACAACCTGGTGAGCGCGGGGCTGTTGGACTTGGCAGAGTACCATGGAAAAGTTGACAGTGATGACATTAAAGGTATAATAACCTTATCCAATGATGCAAAACACCAAATATAAATCAGTTTGTACCAAAACCAGTAAGCAAGTAGTGTTAAACCCACCCCCTTTTTGTGTTATGTGTAGACTCATCACACTGGGGTTGGCGAGTCCGCTATGGCGCCATTTTGGGTCTTATCAAGGTCACCCGCTGCACCAGTACAGAGAAGCTCCAAGAGGGTATGAGGACAGTTGCTTGGAATGCCGTCATGAGGTGCCACTCAAAGGAGAAAGACCAGAGGGTCCTGGAGGCATTCAGAGTAGGACAGGTATCATCATTGTTTCTTGCTTCAAATAATCCATTGTATGTTTGGCCTTTTTTATGAATGAGTTTTGTGGGGGGGGGGTTCAATTAATCAAAACATGAACCTGGGTTTCGATTGGTATTTTTTGCTAGCACTGTTTCAGGACTGTGATTGATTTTAGTGACTAGTTTTGTGTTAACTATTTGCTTTATTTGCTTTATCTTGGTCCACATGAGTTTTCATATACATTGTACATGTACATTAAAATTAACCATGTACGTTAAAATCAATCTCAACAATACACTAGGACTTATATGTGGATTCACTGATTTTTATAGAAGACTAACTAGTTATTTACTTTATTATTAGGAATACACATTTCAGTTAGTCCTGTAGTGAGGTGTACAGGCTCCTGTAAGCTGCGATATGTTAAAGGAATCAGGAAGTCTCTTTGAGGTTAATTTGCAGGGGATATTGCTTAGGCTTCACAAAAACAATTGTTAAAGGGTGTTTTGGGGTTGTTTTGTTTTTGGTGTGTGTGGGTTTTGGGGTGTTTTTTTTAAGGGGGGTGGTTTGGGGAAGGAATTTATTCAAACATTAACCTGCCTTTTTAACTGGACCTTCTTCTCAGGTTGAGGCTCATATAGAAACCCAGATGCAGAAAGCTATGATTTCTCGCTCCATCAGTTCTAGACTTGCAGCAGGTCTAGCAGCCGCCTACCTGCCACCTCTTGCACCTCCTGTTGAAGTGACTAAGAGACCCCCTCGTCATAAAGTGGAACTGCCTAAGCCCAAACAGCCGCTGAGAATTGGGCCAAACAGGCTCTCTCTAAAGTAAGTTTAAAGAGGAAAAACTATATATTGTGTTCTTAGTTTTTGTGTTATTTAGTAGACTGATAGTGGTATTCAGTTTGCAATGTAAGCTGTATTAAATATTCTGCAAATCTTTGTAGGGCAAGTAACTCAGTAGACTACATTCTATAGACTGATCAATTTCTTCATTTTTGAAGTAAAAAATATTAATTGACATTTGTCATCGACGCCATGAACTATCACACACCTACCATACTAGTAAAAAATAGCAATCAAAGAAAACTGTGTCTAAAGTTGAACGCTTTTTAAAACACCACTGTCCTTCAAAAGTTCAGAGTGTTTTCAACTAGGCGTGCATTGCAATGGTAAATGCAACTTGTGTGTCAGTTTGTGAAAATGAAAATGTTCAATTTCGTGCAAAGTTTGCAATGCATAGTTATTGTGAATAAAACAGTACAGCTTTGAAGCTTTGAAAATTCATGAAATTGTAGGCCTTGATGAATATTGGTTTTGGACACAAGGTGTCAGTTAACAGCGTCAGTGATGATTTATCTGATGAATTGAGCAATCTTCAAACAATTTTAACAGATGGGAGTCACTGGAACTAATTTAAAGATTTGAGGGATTTTTCAGACTGATATTTAGTTCCTGTGATTGGTTTGTTGTAGCTTCCCTTTTAGTTTGTTCAAATAACATTTATTTGTCACTTTGCATTTTTGTAGAAATGAGATTTTGTTGGCCACGGCTCTTGATGAACAACCAATTAATTTCAATACAAGGACAAGCTTGGACCTCAAGAGAATTGTTGAAGATCAGGTGAGATTGTCAATTATTTTCTGAAAAAGACTTCTTTTGCTTTGTCCATATGTGAATCCTTTGAATTCATTTTATCAGAAGAAGAAAAATGGCACTTGTAACGGACTAATTCATACAACTATTGTTCATTTTGACCCATACATTTGTTTAAAAATGTTTGATGCTTTTTGTTTTAGTGGCGGAAGGAGCTCCAAGAAAAGCTGGAGGAGGAAGAGAAGGACAAGGAGAAAGAATTAGAAGATGAGCAAAAGATGGAAGAGGCTCGACAGAAGGAACGCTCTGTAGAGAAATCTCGTAAATTTTCAAAGTCACCCAAGGGTACCAAACCACCTACAAGGTCACCTGAGGGTACTTTATCACCTCAAATATCCAATATGGGTACCAAATCACCTGTTTTGTCACCAATGGGTACCAAATCACCAACTAGGTAACTGGGAGATCAAATCACCCACCACGTGACCATGGGTTCCAAAAAACTCACAAAGTACCAACAAGTTGGTCTATGGGGTCCACATGGCCAAATAGTTACGTAGAAGGTAACCACTGGGTACCACATTGCCCACCTGGCTATATATGGGTACTTAATTCTCAAACAAAGCATTCTGCTTTGGATGGATCTACAGAAATTGGGATGGATCTACAGTATGCACACATTTTTGTTAAAGTAATTACATTTGTAAAAAATATGTACATGTATAACATTATAAAGATATGTTGAAGTTGTTTAAGTGCCCATAATTGGCATAAGATTTATCCGTTCCATGTAGCTTAAAATTTTAAAGTTGTAAATAGCTATTCTTGACAAATTTATCACATCCGTCCAGATTGACGCTTTGAATTTAACTTGCTGCACACGGTGACAATGAAAATTGTATGTTTTTTCCATAAAACATAGTAGTTTCAACATTTTGCAGGAAAAATTACATGAATGTCCACCCAGTTTGTAATTTTCATTTATTTAATACTTAATACTTGACTGTGTACAATGTAACATGACCATAGAGTACAGTTTAGACTATGACTGGAAGATACAGAGTGACCTAATGGGATGACATCTTAGAGCTGTTGACATGTACTCCTGTACAGTGGAAACATCGGATATTAAACCACCAAATTAAACCAAGCACAGTTCAGAATTCATTTACATGTACAAGCACAAAGGTTAGCTGAGTATTAAAGAGTTTTGATTGGCAATCCAGATTACCAGACAAAATTACAGTTTGAAAAATTTTTGGGACAATTTTGAAAAAGGGTTTTTAAAGGGTTCTAGTTTGTACAATCCAAAAAAATAAATTTCCCATATGTGTCTTTTAGGGAAATTCAGTACTGAATTTAGAAAACAACTTTTTTTGGGGTTTGGGTTTTTATGTTTTGTACTGTAAGGCAGTGCAATACAATAAAAAACCCTCAAGGGAACTTAAAAATGTAAACACCTAAAAAACTTTTTTGTTTTTAGAAAAGGGGTTTCTTTTTTGTAATTTTTGGTTCAGCCAAAACAAAACTATGTTTCATTATACAATTTTTTTTAAAAACTGTGATGGGGTCCTTTGGTTTTTTGTACACGGGAAGGGGAAAAATGGCACCAGGGGCCCAAAGCCGAGGAGGGGTTACAAAACCCATGGCCTCACCACACGGCTTTTAAAAATTCTTTGTTTTACCATGGTAATAGTTGGGGGGCGATCTGCTGCCACTTTCAATTTTTATTACAAGAAAATTGGCACAATTAAAAAGCAGACGAACAGGGGCAAACTTTTGCCCAAAAATATTGCTTCTTTAATTTTAAAACATCATACCGGGCTTTTTCTTATATTTTATGAGGTGGTTTTGTACACAAACAAGTGTTTTATTTTTAAACCCAAAAAAATTCACAATCTGTTACCGTGGGGATAAAAAAAACAAAAAATCCCGGGGGAAAATTTAACAATCCAAATTTTTATCGGTTTGCATTTTTAAAAAGCCCCCATTAAGTAATTAAGTTACGATAATAAAAACCCCATAAGCACCCCTTTTTCCCCAAAAAAAAAAAAT
>CM063251.1:7791528-7804274 GCA_032158295.1 Pycnopodia helianthoides
TGTCAAAAATATTTCACGTAAATACTGAGCAGTTGTCTTTTTTTTTTTTGAGATGAAATTACCAAAATCGACTTTTGGGGGGCATCGTACCAGTTCGGGATCATTTCAACATCTTCTTGCGTCAAATGGTACTGCAGTAAGTGAGGTGAAATTATATGGCTGCAGTAGAAAGTATATTTTATTTATTGCTTTTAAGATACATTACTTCAACAAATTCTTGTAGTAATGTTGTGTTTTTGTGAGAAAAAGAAATTCGGAGGGGGGTTTGCGACTGTAAGAATTAGAAATTCAGGTCAATTTTGCTTTTACTTACTTACTTTACTTTCCTTTAATCCATCGATGCTTGTAGGACAATGCCTGTTTATCGATCGAGGGGTAGTCATGTGTAGTTGCGATAATCGTAACCCTCCATCCTCCTGACGGTCGGAGACCGGAGGGTTACGAGTCATGCAGTGCAAAAAAGTGGCGAAATTGCAATTTCAACTATTTTGGTCAGACTAGTCACCAGATTTGCCCAATTTTTACCATATTCAAAAAACATGACACACATTCTAAAAATATGGATTTGATCTTCAATGTGTAATCATTCATAAACTCTAAACATCGTTGACAAATTATTTGAAGAAAAAACGAACAAAAACTTACCAGAGACTGACCGAAATGTCCATGGACCGCGCTTCCCTAAATCAACCAATCAGCGTAAACCAAACCGTTGTGTAGGCGTGGCGATCGTCCATGTGTGACTGTGCGTGCATGCAGTTAATGTATACAACAGATTTGCGCCATCATAACCCTCCGGTCTCCGACCGTCGGGAGGATGGAGGGTTACGATTATCGCAACTAAGGTTTAGTCAATGAGTCTGTTCGTGTCATTTGTTGATCTCCTTCAGGGCCAAATACGGATGGTACATGTGTTTCCAATGATTGTCCAGTCTGTTTTTGAAGGAGTTTACTGATGGAGCTGAAACCACCTCTTCTGGTAGCTCATTCCATGAGTCCACCACTCTGTTAGAGAAGAAACATTTTCTCACATCCAGGTGTGCATATGTCTTGTTCAGTTTTAGGAGGTCAGATCTGGTGTTGTAAAGGCCATATATGTAGGAATTTGTAAACATCAATCAAGTCACCTCGCCCTCTTGCGATGGGTCAGAGATGGTAATTTATGGTGTCTTAGTCGATTTGCATAAGTTAAGTTCTTCAAGCTGGGTACCATCTTCGTAGCCCTACGTTGAACACTTTCAAGTCTATTCTGCTCACCTAACCTGTATGGTGACCATGTAGCTTGACCATACTGCAAGACGGGCCTAACAAGTCCTTTGTACAGGAGCTTAAAAGTGCTTCACTTTTTCATTTGCCTTTGCTGTTGTTTTGAGTTTTTGTCGCTGTGTCTTTGCACTGCTGTTGAAGTTGCTTACATGACATTCACTGGAGAAAGGAAGTCCACCTCCATGCCAACACACTTCTGGAGTTTGTGTCCTTGAGAGACAGTTTTATGAATAGGAGTATGGGTTTGTAATAGAGGGCATGCTACTGATTCAGAATAGAATCAACCGATCCCGAACTGGTCAAACAGGTGATGATACTTTTCTCGAAGCCTCTTCAAAATTATTAATCGTTTTTGGTCAGCGGATACTTAGTGAGTTTTATGACATGTTTAGGTAAACTTATCAACTTTATTTTTTGAAGATGTCAGAGAGATTGCATTAAAAAACAGTATGAATTCAAAAAGTGATCCAGAACTGGTCAAATGACTGTAGTTAATTGTACTGTAGTAAATTTTATTCGTGATTCATTGATTGAATTGAACTTTGTTTTTAGCGGTACGACAGTCAAGTCTCATTTCATTATACTATCCTGGGTCTCTTTTAGTCATAGTGCGGTGCCAGAAAATTCACTTTTTTTGTTGTCATTAGACAATACATCATCAGTAGAGGACTTTCGTACGGTAAATCTAAATCAGTAACCAAGAACCTTCTACAGATCTGGTTTACTGTGGTGGTAAAAAAACATGACTTTGAAAACACAATTTTTCCGCCCAGACAAATTTTGGCTTACCATGTCTCTCTAAAGCGCCATTATATCATTACATTTTTCACCTTAAATGTTGTTCTGTCCATTGAAATATCAGTGTCCAGGACTCCAGATCCTGTTTCGCTTTTCTTTTTTTTAAGATTGACATTTATACTAAGTCAATGACTTAGACATGTTAGAAGTTTGTATTTCACCTCAAAAAATGTAAACAAATGTCTAGCGTCAAAATAAGGACAGGAAACTAAAAAATGCTTTAAAATTTAACAACTTTGTAATGGCCGCCCTTAATACAAATGTATGTATGTTTGACACAAAGTAAAAACTTGCCCAAATTGAAGACTTGCTTGGACAAATATAAAAACTTTAGCAGGTGAATGTGCACAATTCTCAACTTGCGCAGTTATGTTTTAACTTACGTTGGTTACTACTTTGCACTTAAATCTTACGTCATCAGATCAGTCCAAATTGAGCACAGGAGTGTCTAAGAAAATCAGTCAGTACTCAGTAATTAAAACGCCTTAATTATGAAACATGTGTCCATTTTGTAGGACGATATACATCTGAATTAGTAAGCAGCTCAATCTCAAATCGGGTGCAATCTGCAGATTGTACAAATCCCAAGAATGTACTCTACCACAAGGATCAATGCCCAACAGAAATTCGCCAGATCCAGTTTGAAAATTTCTTTTTTTTTGTAAAATGTATCTGACACAATACAATCATACCCTAAATGGCAACTTCTCCTGTGTTCATCAAGTGAGTTTAATGTATTTTATAGAGGTCTGTGATGGATTGTGGAGCTCCCTGCTTGTGGATTTTGAATCTTGCAGAGCATCTAAATGTTTTCTTGTTGTAGCCTTAGCTTAGGCTTTACCAAGAGTGGTTTTAATTTCCCTTTAGCGTTTTGAGACTAGTTAGAGTTACTGGACCCAACAACTCTTTTTTAACATTTGGACAATATCTTTAAAAAAACAGTGTGGTTTTGAGATGGACAGCATTTGAATGTCCTTTATGACTGACGCTCACCTCAATTGGGTAAAAACACAAGAAATCTTTGGGAAGTTTAAACAAAATTGCTTTTCAAAGAGTAGTTTATTCTTTGTTTAGTTTATTTGACTTCGGAAACTATATGTTTATACCAATAAATAATGTGAAACATAATGCTAAGAAGCACCTATAACTTTATCTTTTTTTTCAGATATTTGTTTCTGCATGCAGACTAAGTAGTTACAATTAGTTACCATGCCAATTACACGTGTCCCCATCATACATAAGTTTGGGATTATTTCCCAATCACAGCGAGAGGAGCTGCAGGACAGATTGCTCCAGCAAACCTATCTTCAGAGTGTGAAGACCCAACGCCTCCCTCAAACTGCCAGGTATCGGCTGTCACTATTTCGACTATTTTTAATGCAAATTATTGCCACAAAAACCAAGACTATCACTGAGGGAAATAAGTTGTTCTATCTGGGCCCAATTTCATGGCTCTGCTTACCGTAAGCAAAGAACTGGCGCTTGCGGAAGCAGGGAATTCCCCGCTTACGTCAAGCGTATTTCACAGGTTAGTGTGGAATTCCGCTTGTGCGCGTGCGTATTCCACGTTACTAGGCATTCTACGCTTACACAGCTAGCGCAGAAATTTGGCGAATGTGATCGTTAGCGCAGAGTGTGGGTTAGCAGAGCCATGAAATTGGGCCCTGAATGTTAAACAGATTTACTTTTTCCTTTTTTTCAAATTTTCAAGAAAATTGTGATATTTTACCTCAAGCTACTTTTTGGTCAAACAGGAACCCATTGGATCTTTCAGAAAGCTTCATACAACAGTTCAATGGTGCTACTAGTCTGGATGAGAAAGAAAGATTAGAAGGCTTGGCCTACAAAATGCTCAACAGAACCAAGGTAAAGAAACAATGTTTTGATGTCATGTTATCTTTTGGCAAACAAAAAGGTAACTCAGATGGTTATATTTAGAGTAGATAACTTGGTGACTGCAAGTTTGAATCTTTGGTGTTAAAGGCACAGTACACGTTTGGTAATTGGAGCCTACTGATTGTGTTAATCATGTAGGTACATACAGTAAAACTAACCTGTGAAAATTTCACTTCGAAAGGTGGTCGCGTTTTTGAGATATCACCGAAAAACCGGAGCAAATATTTTCACGCAGGAAGAATATTCCCCATGGGAATACACAGTCTGAGAAACGTTTCTGACAGAAACGCTTCTCAGATTCAAATTTTTGGAAATAAAAAGTGATATATTTTCCATAACCGTAGTACCTTGAAGTTAAAAAATTCTCAAAATTCATTATACTACCCAAGGCTGCTGTACTTCTTACCAAGTAAGTTTTTACTGCCATTAATTTTCAGAGTCATTACCGAACGTGTACTGTGCCTTTAACCATGCAAAACGCAATGCAATGGCCTGTTAAAAGATCTGGTGAAAATGGTTCAACACATTTATGTTTGTGTATCTTTTTCTTTGGCTCTGCTAATGAAGCTTTTCAAGTCACTTTGTTAAAAGAAAACAATGGTCAATGCTGTTTTCTTGTATTGATGCATGGTCATTTCATCATTGGACTTTAAGGGAGCATCTCAAAAGTCAGAAAGTTAGGATTGTTTTAGTTGGATCAAATAATTATTCCAGTGCATGCACATGGACCGTTCCGCTTGACCGCTGGTACTTTTTATTTTTGAACGTTCAAATTACTAAGGCACGTATTCACTCGTGTAGGATTGCTCCTGTACTTTGTCACATTGATGCGGTCTAGTCGAACGCTCTGTTAGTCCAATGGATTATGGGTGTGTACCTAGGGGAACATTCTTTTGGGCCTAGAATGTGCCCAACATTTGAGACACTCCCTGAGAACCTGATCAGATATCCTGAATTTCTGATGAATGACGTATAGACGATGTGACCTGTGAGGGGGTCGAGGTAAGAATGAAAGTACCCCAAAAAAGGCCTGGACAAATTTTCCCTTCTTGCACAATGCAGGGGGAAAATAAAAAAGGGGTAAGCTGAAAGCCCTTAAAAAGGGATATACTAAAATCTTTGACTCTTTGAAAAATTTATTGCTGGGTTCCAACCTGATTACCTTTCCTAAAAAATTTAAAATTTGAACCCACATTTTGTACACATTTTTTTAAAAAATTTTTCTAGACATTTTTCACTTTTTACGGGTTTTTTTCAATAATCACAGGGGTGTTGAAAACAAAAAAAAAGGGGCCAATATAACTTTCTAAGGAAATACCTGAAAAATAAGAGGGTTTTCCCGATAAAAAATCGGGGATTTTTTCCCAAAAATTAGGGGGTATTTTTTTTGGGAAGAAATTTTTTAAACCCTTTCTTCAATAAATAATGGCTAAGGTTTGATTTTTGCCTTTCTTTGCGTTTTTCATCACTATTCTTCACTGAGCAAGTGTCGGGACATGCTGATTGTATCCCTAAACCCGGGCTCCTTTTAAGCTACCCCCATATTGCAAGTTTTTTCTATTTGGGCTGAACCACATTGTATTGTTCGCACTGATAAAAAATGGATAAACCCAAATTCCTGAGAATAGGGGAGATAAAACCCCCCTAAAAGGGGGACAAGGGGTTTTTCTTGAGTTTTGCCCATCATCACAGGGCCCGGGCCAACCAAAAAGGGTTACACAGACTTTAAAAATAGACTCTTCATTTAAATTTAGCATAGGGTCTTACCAAAAAAAGCATAACTAAAAGGGTACCACACCAATTTGAATAGTTCATTTACTCCCTACATGTCATAAAAAGCAAACAAAAAACATAAACCAGGGTTTTTTCCAGCCGCAATTTCAATTCTGTCTGGACTAAAATGAATAGAAAAAAATTTAAAAACAGTTTTTTTTTGTTGGTTTCTCACAGAATTTGAGTGAATGTAACTATTTAAAAAAATTTCTACACTTTTTAATGATAAATTTTAAAAGGGTTGGGGTCTAGATTGGTTTTGGGGTAAAAAGTAATGCGGATTTTTTTTGTCAAATTATTAATAAAGTTACAATAAAGGGTTACATTAAAAATTTTTTCGGCCGGTAAACAGTTTCTACTTGTTGAAAAAAAAGCAAAAAAAAATGTCACGGGTTTTTTTTAAATTAAAACATTGAAATATCCATTTTTGGGAAAGGGTGACAGCGGGTACCACCAAAAACTTTTGGCCACACATTCACAAATGGACACCAGGGAAAAAAAGTCCCCTTTAAAGGGCGATTTTTGAAAATTCAAATTTTTGACATACTTTTAGGGGATTTCTTATTAAGGGAGGGCACTTAAACCCAACAAAATTTGCGGGATGTTTAAATTTCCTTTACATCCCCATTACCATCTTTATAACAATAAGTTTTTGGGAAAAAGATTCCCAAAATTTTGTAATCAGAGTTTTTTAACCAAAGTTAGTATAAACCCTTTCCCCAAAAGTGAAAACTTTTTCCCAAAATTTTTTTTATTGTTTTAATTGGCCCCTGACTTTTCAGTGTTTAAACCCCCTAAAAATCAAAAATAATTTTTAATCTTTTTTTTTCATTTTTTTCAATGGACATTTTGCATTTGTGGGAAAGGGAAGATTAGCACAATGAGTGACACATGAACCACTGCCTTCTTTGTGATGCATGCTGCTGAAAAAGCACCCCTGTTATTTTAAAGGGTTTTTTTTCAACCAAATTGGGATGGCACAGTGTTCAAAACCCTTGGGAAATCTTTTTTTGATCAAACCCCCAGTTTTGTTAGAAGTAAAACTGTGAATTTTTTGTTTACCCGCATGATTATGGGGGCAAAACAAAACAATCACAAATTTGGGAGTTTGGGGGGTTTAAAATGAGAACTTCTGTTGTGATTTTAGTTTTTTTTCATCATGTTTATCAGATAATTTTTTTACCCCAAAGCACAACCCAACCAAGTCTTTGTTTTCCCCTGGATTGCTTGAGCAACACTTTTTTTTTAAAAATAAAGGGGAAAACAAAACCTTTAACCACACAAAACACCCCCACAAAGCAGTGATGAACACAATTTTCAGTCTTTACATTTAAGCTACCTCTTAGCTTATAGCTATTTATTCTTTTTTTTTTGAATAAACTAAAGTGCTATGAGAACTGAAAAACCGTAAATTTTGTGTTATGTGTTAACCATTCCTCTTTTTCCCCCAAAAGCAAAGTTGTAAAATCTGTATTAAGAAACAATTATTTGAAAAATATATAATTATTTTATTTTTACTGCTTTTTCCCAAACTGAACTACCACACAGGGGTAAGAATGTAAGAGGCCTACAGCCCCCACCCATTTGGGAATCTTGTCCTTTGCTTCATCTCTGAAGTGGGCAGATTGGGGTTTTAGAGGAAAAACTAACGATGACCCTGACAAGGGCCCCAAAGCCACACCCCCGGCCACGAAACCAGAAAACTCAGGGCTCAACACAGAGCAATGAGGGGGAGAAGAAATCACACAAAAGACTGTTTCACTTTTAAATTGATGCGCAACGCCGTCCTCCCGATCAGGGGCCCTTAAACCAAAAAAAGCAACAAAATAGATACTAAAATGCAAATTCGTCATGCTTTTGTAAACCCCCAAAGGAAATTTTGGGCGTTGCAGAACAACTTTGTAAAAAGTATTTTTTTTTGGGTTTTAAATGGGGGCCATAAAGCAAATCCTTTTTAAAGATGCCATTTACACATTTTTATAGGGATCGTGGGTCTTTTTTTTTTATTATAATATTTTTTAAATTTCAAATGTTTTTTTCAATCCCTGCAAACTGGAGGCACAATGTAAAAAAAACTGTCCTTGAAATTTTTACAAAATTTTTTTTGAAAACAAACTATTAAAAAATGTAAAAATCCTTTTAACAGATTTTAAAAGGGGGAAGAAAGGGAAAACCCCTCCCCCTTTGCCCCTCCCCTAACTTCCCTTTTTGAGCCCAGAAAAATACTCCCCTTAGCACGAAGGGGGCGCGTAAAGCCACGTACTCATACAGGCTTCCCCAAACAGTATACATACTTTAAATCCGACACTTTGGCACAGCCCGGGTTAAAAGGGGGTGGTTGTTTTATCTGAGTGGGGGTTTTGGGGGGCTGTGAGAGGGCCCGTCAATGTTGGGGGAATAAACCCGCCACAGAAAACGGGAGGGAAACTTTATTGTTTTTTAAACTATAGAATTTTAAAAATCCTTTTCCCAATTTTTAAATCAGAAATATTCAACTTTTTTTTTAAAATTACCAAATTTAAATAACAAAAATTTCATTCCAGTCATTTTTTTTCTTTCATACTCTTCTTAATGCATACATTTTTTAAACAATATTTTTACATACATGTAAGTTGTAACCCTTTCTAATTTTTTTTAAATTCTTAATTGTTGAAGTATTGAAAATGGCTGGGACGCAACCATTAAATTTTTTTTTACCTAAATTTTTTTCTTAAAAAATTTGTTAGCTAATTTTTTAACAATGCTTTTTGTGCATCTAGTAATTTAAAAAACCTAAATTTAAATTTAACAATTTAAATTGAAATTTAAAATTTAATAAACTTTTTTTCTTTTATTTGTAAACTCTGCCCCTATCTTTCTTTGGGACAGGGTTTGGGTGCCTTGTGGCATTTTCGTTCATCGGAAACGCAAAAAAAGAAAATCAACGCCTTTTAAAAACCCCACCCGAAATTTGGCCGGGATAAAATCCCAAAATACCACCCCGGGTGCCCAAAAACCCAAAACTCCCTGAAAAGACTTTAAAAGGGGAAATAAAGAAAACAAGAGGTTGTGGAGAAGTCAGAGGAGAAAGGCTGGAGTTTCCCTTGTCAGTCTTGAGTCAAGGGACCCTGAGTGAAATTTTCCCCTCGCTGATTTCAAGGCCCACTGACCCATCCAGCATCAATCAGGGAAAAAAAGGGACCCGACTCACACTCCAGTCAGATTTTTAAAAGATGGCAAGCCTTTGGGGTGGGCCTCAGTGGCTCATTTTTAAAAATCAACAAGAAACCCATCAACATGTGTCCTGATGATACAAAACCCCCGGGGAAACATGCTGAGCCCACTGAAATAGCCCCAGCAGCTTTTGGGCCGAAGGGATCCCAAAGGGGGCACCCCGTCCACACTCCCCAAATTTTAGCAGTCTCGGGGAGCTTGAAACTCGGGTGACATCCCACTTCCCCTCTGGGTTAGGTTACCCTTTAGGTTCCCAAATTGGAAAAACAGTGAAACCTTAACCTGGAATGACAGTGAGGGGGATGGGCCCAAAGAGAATGAATTTACAAAGATAGTGTCCCTCATTACCTCCGATTCTGGCAAATGCTCCCCCGATAGCACAAACAAAACGAGAAGTCAGGTTTTTACATTGGGGCCAACAATTAAAATGAAGACGATGAAGAGCCCCCAAAAAAGTCAAACTTTTAAGGGGGGGTTCCGGGGGCGGGGTGAGGGAACAAGAAAAAAGTAATAGTGCCCAAGGGCGGTGACTATAGATCCTGTGCCCAATAAAGGCGTACTACTCAAAAAAAACCACATTTTGGGAAAAACAAAGCAAACCAAGAATAAAGGAGCCTCGATCAGCGGGCCCCGCATGTGACTCAAAATTCCAAACACAAAATTTTTTGAACGGGAAAACACTGAAGACTTTTTTTTTGTCCCCCCAAACGGTTGCAATGATGGGAATAAGGTCTCAAGATAGGGAAATTTTTTGGGTTAAAAAACTTGTTTTTCCCTGTATTGAATTAGAGCAAATTGTCACTTTCTGTGAACCCCTTTCTGTATTTTACATAAACAAGAAAAAATAATGAAAAAAGACCTTTTTACAACATTGAAAAGCAGTACAACCTTGTCACCCAAATAAAAATAAGGACTTAGTCATATTGGGAAACTCCTGTTTTTTCGACCCCCTGGGTTTAAAAAAACAATTTTTTGCTCTTTCCCCTTTTTTATTTTTTTTTTTGGGGGGGGGGTGCCTACTTGTTTTTTTCATACAGCAAAGCAAGGCCATCCTTGTTTTTTCAAAAAAACCGGGGTCCCTTTTGTTAAAGTCCACGGTTTTTTCAACGGGGAGACCCTGCTCCAAAAAAATCACAAAGTATTTCCCTTTTTTTCTTTCCCATGGACAAACATTTTTTCAAAGAAAATTTAAATTTTATGAAGATAACCAATTTGTATTTCCCCTTTTTGTTTTTTAGAGGGCCCCAAGGGGCTGAGGGGGTTTGGGCCCTGGGGAAATAAACTTTACATACACAGACCATGTCTCACTCTGCTCCCCTGGCAACACGTCAGAGATTTTAAAGAACCGCCCTCGTTTCTGCAAAAAAAGGCCCACGGGCCTTACATGTTTAAGGGAAACCCGGGCAAGAGGGACTATGAGGGAAAGGTACAACCTGGGGAGCGGGGGGCCCGTTTGGGCTTTCAAAAGTAAACCCTGGAAAAGTTGACAGTGATGACATTTAAAAGGGATAATAACCTTATCCAATGATCAAAACACCAAAAAAATAAAAAAAGTTTGTAAACCAAAAACCAAATTTTAAGGCCCAAATAGTGTTTTAAAACCCCCCCCCTTTTTTTGTTATGATAGAAATCTCACACTGGGTTGGCGAGTCCGCATGGGCCATTTTGGGGCCCTTTTCAAAGGGCACCCCGCACCAGTACAGAGAACTCCAAGAGGGGATGAGGGCATTGCTTGGAAAACCCCTCTTGGTCCCCTCAAAAAAAAAAACCAAGGGTCCCGGGCATTCAGGTAGGGCAGGGATCCCTCATTTTTTTTTTGCTTCCCAAATTTTCCAATTTTAAGTTTTTGGGAAATTTTTAAAAGAGTTTTGTTGGGGGGGGGGGTTTAAATTAAAACAAAACATGAACCTGGGTTTTTGATTGGTATTTTTTGCTAGCACTGTTTCAGGACTGGGATTGATTTTTGTGACTAGTTTTGTGTTAACTATTTGCTTTATTTGGGTTTTTCCCTTGGGCCCCCATGAGTTTTTAAATACATTGACAAGGGGCAATTAAAAAATTTAACCCTGTACTTAAAATCAATCTCAACAATAACCTAAGGGCTTATATGTGGGTTCACTGATTTTTTTAGAAGAAATAACTAGTTATTTAAATTTTTTTATTAGGAAAAACACATTTTAGTTTTGTCCCCGTAGTGAGGGTTTCAGGCTCCTGAACTGGGGAAAATGTTTAAAAGGAAAACAGGGAAATCCCCTTGGGTTTTAAATTTTCAGGGATTTGCTTTTGGGTTCAAAAAAAACAATTGTTTTTAAAAGGGGTTTTTGGGGGTTGGGTTTTTTTTTTGGTGTTGGGGTTTTTGGGTTTTTTTTTAAAAGGGGGGGGTTTTGGGGAAAGGGAAATTTTTTCAAAAAATTTTTAAACCCCCTTTTTAACTGGACCTTCTTCTCAGTTGAGGGTCATATAGAAACCCAGATGCAGAAAGCTATGATTTCTCGCTCCATAAAAAAAGAATAAAGAAAATTTTAAAGTTGAAGCTTTTTAAAAACCCCCTGTCCTTCAAAAGTTCAGGGGTTTTAACTGGGGGGGCATTGCAATGGAAATGCAAATTTTTTTGCATTTTGTAAATGAAAAAATTTTAAATTTTGGGGCAAAGTTTGCAATGCATAGTTATTTTGAATAAAAAGAAAAACTTTGAAGTTTAAAATTCATGAAATTTAGGGGCCTTAAAAAAATTGGTTTTGGCACAATTTTTAACGCGTCAGGATATTTATTATGAATTAGCAATCTTCAAACAATTTTTTAAAGATAGTCACTGGAACTAATTTAAAATTTGAGGGGTTTTTTAAGATTTTGTTCCCTTTATTTTTTGAGCTTCCCTTTTAGTTTTTTTCAAAAACTTTTTTTGTCACTTTTCATTTTTTAGAAAAAGAATTTTTTTGGGGGCCCCGGGGGCTGAGAACAACCAATTAATTTAATACAAGGACAAACTTTGGGCCTCAAAGGGAATTTTGAAGATCAGGGGGTTTAATTTTTTTTTGAAAAAAAACTTCTTTTGCTTGTCCATATGTGAATCCTTTTAATTTATTTTTTCAGAAAAAGAAAATGGCACTTGTAAGGGGATTCTCAATATTTTTATTTGACCCCTACATTTTTTAAAATGTTTGATGCTTTTGTTTTTGGCGGGAAGGGGCTCCAAGAAAAAACTGGAGGAGGGGAGAAAGGGCAAGGGAAAGAAATTTGAAGATGGCAAAAGATGGAAGGGCTCGCAGAAGGAACGCCTGTAGAGAAACCGAAATTTTCAAAGTACCCCAAGGGTCCAAAAAACCCCCCAAGGTCACCTGGGGTCTTTTTTCCCCAAATACCAATATGGGGACCAAAAACCTGTTTTGTCACCAAAGGGTACCAAAACCCAATAGGGAACTGGGAATCAAATCACCCACCCCCTGACCCTGGTTTCCAAAAAAATCACAAAGTACCAACAAGTGGTCATGGGGTCCACATGGCCAAATAGTTAGAAAAAGGTAACCCCGGTACACATTGCCCACCGGCTATATATGGGACTTTAAATTTTCAAAAAAAAGCATTCTGCTTTGGGTGGATCTACAGAAATTGGGGGTGGATCTACAGTATCACACATTTTTTGTAAAGTAATTTCTTTGTAAAAAATATGTACAGTAAACAAAAAAGATATGTTGAAAATTGTTTAAGTGCCCATAATGGCAAAGATTTATCCTTCCATGTAGCTTAAAATTTTAAAGTTGTAAATGCTATTCTTGCAATTTATCACATCCCCCTTCCGA
>CM063251.1:7804374-7825174 GCA_032158295.1 Pycnopodia helianthoides
AAAAAATTTTTGGCTTTGTTTTGGAACTTTGATTTTTGTCGGGACCATTTCTTAAAACATGATGGCTTAACCTCAGGACGAAACCCCGTGTTAAAAAAAAAGTCAATGAAACCCAAACTTCAGTCCCTTTTCTAAAACGAACCCCACTTCATTGCTATACGGAACAAACCCCACTTCATCGCTTTTAAATGAACGAACCCCACTTCATCGCTATACTAAAAACGAACCCCCTTTCATTGCTTTACGGGGGCCCGAACCCACACTTCATTGCTATCGGCCCAAAGGGGCCCATTTTCTTTTGCTATACGGGGACAAAACCCCATTTCCTTTTGCTTATGGACGAAGCCCACTTCATTGCTATATGGACGAAGCCACTTCATTGCAAAAAGGACAAACCCCAAATTCCCCACCCACGAGACGAAGAGGGCACATTTTCACAGGGGATTTTTTCCAACCCCCGGGGAAAAAACTGCATCATTAAAACCCAAGGGGGATTTCAAATTTAAAAATTGGTATAAACCCAATTTTCACTTTTTCAGTCAAAACTTTAAAAAAACCCGGGATTTTTGCGGGGGTTTTGGATCCATGTTTTATCAGACAGTTCGAATTTAATCCCCATCCAGGGTCGGATCCAGGGGGGGGGGGGTGGGGGCGCACGCCCCCCCCCTTTTTGTTTGAGGAAAAAAAAAGGGGAAAAAAAAAACATCAAGGGGAAAAATGAGGGAGAGAAAAAAGTTAATGAATAGGCCATACCTATTTTTTTTCTTTCTCAAAAAAACTCTACTAATAATTCCCTGGCCCCGTACCCCTTTTTTTCATTTGGGGACCCCCTATTTAAATTTTCCCGGGTTATGAGGGAAAAAAACACTTGAATCTGTGTGTGTGGAAAATAAGTGCGAAAAAAACCTGCAAATGCCCGGGCGGTTTGGGGCGTGGGAAAGGGGTTTTTTAAATCGTGTAATTTCGGTGCGCTCTTTTAAACCCGTCTGCGAAAAAAATATTAGGGTCAGCGCGTTATGTAAAACAGTCTGGTCCCATTGATGTATAAAAGTCGTGAAATTTTTTCAGGGAACCCAAGGTTTAAAAAAGGTGATCAAAAAATTTTACTCTTTGCGACTGAAAGGTAATAAATTTTTCCCCAAATCCCTGATGTTTAAAAAAAAAAATTTAGCAAGTAGGCCTTCAGTAGATTCGATCGGTTTAAGGGTTTTTTTCCCCGGGTTAAAATTACATAGGGCAAAAAAAAAAGGATTGCAAGGGGGGCTAAAGCCCCAAATTTGGGAAGGATACGAAAGAAGTGGATTGGGCCTTTTTGGGGGGTGTGAAGGGCATAGCATCGTATAATCATGGGGTCTCATTTTATTCAGAAAAAAACACAGTTTTTTTTTTATTCAAGAAAGAGGGTTAATATTGCTGTGCTTCTTTCAAATGGTTAAATTTCCAAAAGTGCGATAGTACACCGATGCGGGCCCGGGGGGGTGAGGGGGGGGGGGGGGTGGGCCTCTTGACCCACCTCAATTTTCATTTATTAATGTTTTTATTTTGTCGATCGGCTGTCACTGAAGGGCAAGCACAACTTGGTTTTTATACCTTTTCGTGTAACAATTTTGTATCAATTTTTAATCCTCAAGGTTTTGTGAAAAATTATAGACAAAGGGGACCCATTTGGTTAGTTATATTAAAAAAATTTTTCCCCCCGTATAAGTAATAATTGGGAGCCTGCTTTTGATTTTTATAAATCAGGATGGCCCGATTCAAACAACGAAATCCCCAAATCGAAAGTCAAGCTTTAATAATTTATTTTGTTTAGGGGGAACTTTTTTTTGGGGATTTGGGGGAATTTTAACCTTGAATCTTTGGGGGAAAAACAAAAAATGCAAACGGGCGGGGCTATTTTTGGAATGGGGAATGCGATTTAATTGCAAAAAATGGAGGCCGTTAGTTCGTGTCCAATTAGGACGAAAGTCAAAATTGTTAGAACAATAAAAAAGGTGTAAATTAGGGAAAAAGGGTAATAAATTTTCCCCAAATTTTTTAAAGGGTTTTCCTCCTTCGTAAATTCACGGTAAGTTTTTTGAAAAATTTTAATTTAGGACCAAAATTGGAAAGGAAACCCCATTTAAAGGATAGCGAATTAATTCCAAAAACTTTAGCATTTTTCATAGCAAACGTTTTTTCCTATTGGTCCAACCCAAAAAGCATTTTTTCCTTTTAGAAAGAGGGATATTGCGGTTTTTCACATAAGGAATAGGCGATGGGCAACGTGAAAACTGGATTAGGAGTGGGCCCAAGACCATCCATTTTTTCGGGAAAGTAATCGACGCGCAACTTTAAAAAGCACCTTGTTTTCAAAAAAAGGTAAATTTTTTGGTTCCCCTTTAAATCCTACGGATGAAATTTAACAAAAAAAGGGTTATTTTTACATTTTTCCCCTTGATTTTTAATTGTCCCCTTTTTTTTTTAAAAAATTTTATTAAAGGTTTCAATTGTTTTTTTTTTAAAATTAATTTTGTACAAACTTGGTGTGATTTTTTAAAAAAATATAATTCTCTAGGAATCCCGTTTCGATTTTTAAAGGGCCTAAACCGGAAGTTAGGGCCTTGCTTAGCGCTGTTATGGACCACAATTCATTCCCTGGGTCCCATTTTTACGCCCCACCTCTTCTGTTTTTTCGCTATCGCTTTTCACAGGTTATACACCCATAAATTCCAGAACCGCACTTGGAGGGAACCCGGATTTGAATACTCAAATAGTTTTTTAAGCCAATATTGTAAAAAAAAAAAAAAGGGAGTTTCTTGCAAGCTGTTTGTTGAATGAAATTTATATTACCTTAAGTTTTCTTTGACCTTTCACAATCGTTAAATAAAGGAACTTATCGTATTTTGTTTCGTCTAAAAAGTTTGGGTACATATGTAACCACTTTACATCGATTCACCCTTATTGAGACAATTAGATAAGAATTTTGCAGAATGTCAAAAGGTTTTCAACTTAAACTAGGAGAAGGTGAAGTACTTGTTTAACCAATTTAAAAGGGGTACATTTCTAAAAACCAAAATTTCCTTTTTTAAATCCTTAATTTTTGGGTGCTAGTGGTAACATTTACTTGATCCAAATATTCATAATTCCGAAAGTTGGAAAGTTTTTCTATATTCAAAGAATCCAAATTTTTTAAAATATATAATATTTCATTGTTGGAGTACTTTCTCATTTTTCATTGCTTAAATAAGCCCCCAAAATTTTTTTGTTCCCCCCGCTCTTGATATTAAAAGGGCCCTTGTATATCTTATTACATTAAAATTTTAATATATATTCTAACGTTTACCAGCATTCTTAACAAGATTCGAACCTTTTATCACCAGATTGGGCTGATCTCTCAATTTTAAGACGTGAAACATTTCCGTGCCGTACTTCCTTCGCTTCTCGGCCCTTTTCCCCATCCCCGAAAGTTTTATTAATGTATACAGTACATAGGAAAACCTACATTTTAATTTTTGTTTGGGGGCAAGGGGGTTTTTCCTTCAAAAAGGTTTCAAAATTTCCTTTTTTAATTAATTGGGGGGAACGTTGAAAGCCACGGTTTCTTATGGTCACACCTTTACACATATCCATTCTCCCACCTTTATCGTTCCTTAACACCAAAGATGGACTGACTGATCCACCAAATATCATTGTTCAACAATGGAAAAAATTTTTACAAAACCAAAAATTTGGATTTAAAAGGGAAAAAAACAAAATAAAAAGGAACCACTCAAATTTCCCGCGTTTAATGAAGTTGGTATCCCTGGGGCCTTGGTAAAAAGCTGGTTGCCGTATTAAAAAAAAAAAAAAAAAAAACAGACGTAGAGCTAGTTTCTCGTTTTTTTTTTTTTTTTTAAAGTGGGCCTAACGGATGCTTTTTCCAAACTTTTTAAAACCCCACTTTAAATATCGAACCTGAAAAGGGTTTCCGTTATTGTTCCTTTTTATTTTCGATTTTATCAAACCTATTTGTATTCGATAACTGGGTAATACGTTGTAAATGAAATACGGAGGTGATTTGTTAAACCCACGTTCAGTCCACAAGGGGAAGGGGAACGTATTTTTGGGGGACCCCCCGGAAGTCACAAGGGGTTTTTTAAAAAAAAAAATTTTCAGTATCTTACCTTTAGGGCTCAGAAAACGGTTTTAAAAGAAAAACAATTTAAAAATAGCGCTTTTAAATTATGTTCTGGGATAAAAACCTTTTCCTTCACAAATTTTAAAAAATTTTCGACATGTTTTAAAAATTTAATGGCGAAGTTTATTAGGGGACTCGTTAACTGGAACAACTTTACTTTTGGAATTAAACTTTTTACAAGGTTTTACCTTAAAGGTGGTGACAACCTCCCCTTTTGTCCTTGTCACCTTATAGGGGGGAGTTGATACCCCAAACACCTTTTATGGTCCCCTTTTACGGATTTCCGAGGTCTCCCCTAACAAATTTTTCCCAACACCTTGATGGACATGAAGGTGTATTCCCAAAAGAATCATTTCCCCCTTTAAAAGTTGTAGACCTTTTTTAAAAAAAAAAAAAAAAAAAAAAAAAAATCGAAAAAAAAGGCTCTTACGTGGAAACCCCGGTTTTCAAGGTTTTTAGTATGACCGCTCCGCTTTAAAAGCGGAGCGTATACCGTAGAGACCCTTGAAAAACCCGACTGTACGTAGGGGTTTTCTTTTTGTTTTTTTTTTTTTTTTTTTTTTAATTTTTGGAAAAAATGGTTGTTTTTTTAATGCAAGTTTCTTTTTGGAATACAACTTTCATTCATTTTAGCGTTAAAAAGGCCGTTATTTTTTCTGGGTACTCCAGTTAGTCAGGAAATTTGGGGGTATTGAATACATTCCCTATAACGGGTAAAGTTTAGGAAGGGGAAGGAAATTTTTGATCCCCCTTTTCTTAAAAAACCCCTAATTTTTAAAAGAAGTAATAAGATCGAAGGCTTTCCGGAACGGGTGAATTTAAAAATTTCCCGTCAATGATATTAAACATTTTCCTGAAATTTTGAACTTGTGAAGTGAAAGTTTTTCACTCCAGAACTTAATTTAAAGGAGCATACTAATTGGTATAAAATTTTTAAAACGTTAGGAGAGCCAGAAATTGGCCAAAGATAGATGAGGGAGGAAATCCACCCTTACACTGGTTAATTTCGTAACAGACTTGCTTAATGGAAATCAAAAATTGTTAGGTAGTTGGTTTTAAATGGTAAGTCAAAATTTCCCCATTTAAAAATTTAATAAAAATTAAACATCAACTGCTTACGTTTAATCATTCAAAAAAGGGGGAAAAAATCCAATTTCCTTTAGGCTTTTTGTCAAGATTAAAATTTGATGTAATTTTTTCTAAGTAATAATTTAAATATAAAAAATTTTAATTCTTTAAAGAAAAGGCTTTTTCCCTTTTCGGGAAAATTTTAGGCCGAAATTTTAAATTCAAGTCATTTCACCGCTCCGGGTTTAGGAGATTTATTCTAAAGCTGAACAATTGGTCTTTACAAATTGTTAAAAAAAGTAATCTCCTGTCCCAAAATTTTCCCACACTCATGCCCATAATATATAAAACACCCGTACCTTTGTTCAATGCATTATGGACGATTTTTCCATTTCAGTGCCATTTGATGTTTGGTGATAATAAATTTCTTAAAGAAAGCAAGCTTGAGAAAACTTTTCTTTTTAGTTTTTTTTACAGAGGAAAACCGCCTATAAAAAACCTATATTTGGAATTTTCGCTTTCCCCCCAAATACTGAAAAAATTGCGGGTTTATGTAAAAATTCGGTTTAATGATGGGGGGGGAAAATTTTTTTCAAAACGGGGGGTAAAATTTCCGACTAAGGTGTCTTTTGTTGACTACGGGAACGCAAAGCTACGACATGGCGGTTTGGGGGTGTAAACTAAAATTTGGACCCAGATCCATGGAAGGATCCTCAATACGCCACTTTGTTTGGCAAAATCCAGTAAACCTAGACTTCATTGGGAGCTTTTTTTGAAATATTATTATAAAAATTCAAAACAGGCACAATTAAATTTAAAAAAAAAAACTTTTTAAATTCTAAATAAAAGGGGTTTTTAAATTTACATCATAATTAAAAAAGGATACAAAATTTTAAAAACAAAGTGATAAAAAGTTTCTTTTTTGGGAAACCGGTGAGCTAAAATTTGTAGAAAGGATGTATAGGGCCCAAAACCCCCCCCCAATCCCATGCTGCTTCGGTTACTTCGAATTTTGCGATCGGTTTGGAAAAACACGTATTAATTCTTGAATACAAAAACGTGATTTTTTCGGGAATTAAGCAACCATGATTATCGTTCAGACACAGCCTTTATTGGCCAACATTTCTAACGTTTCTTGAAATTTAGCTTGAAGTTTTTGTTAAAAAAATTTAATTTGGGTTCCTTCCCATGAATTAAAAGGGCCCTTTCTAAACTAATTTTTAAAAATCACGGTTTTGGGAAAAAAACCATTAGTGGGGGAAAATTTTTGGGAACTTTTGAATATTTTAAAAAAATTTCACCGATTTTTTTTGATCTAATGGGACAGCCGGTTTACAATAAGGCTAGCTTTCCCCTTTTAACCTTAAATCGCAATTCCCCAAGCCCAAAAAACCCTTTAGGCCCCCGGCCCCCCCGGTTTGGCATTTTTCCCTATTTAGTAAACCAGGTAATGTTTTCCTAAAGATCGTAAATAATTTTTCCCCAAATAACCAAATTTAAGCCGGTTTTGTGTGTATTTTTAAAAGAAATAGGTATGGCCTTGTCTTTAACTTGTCTCCTATTTTTCCCTTGATGTTTTTTTTTCTCTTTTTTTTCTCAAGCAAAAAGGGGGGGGTGGATCCCCCCCCTGAATCCGACCTTATGGTGGAAAAATTTAAATTGTGGGTCAAAGTTACTAGTTATGTTGACAATGGCATTTCAAAATTAATTTGGTGAGAGTCTGGGTATTGGACCGCGGCTCCTTCATTGTCCGTGTTGCTAAATATAGCGAGTCAAAAGCACTTAATACGAAAATCCATAGTCTCAGTGTGTTTCAAAAAACAAAATATCAAGGGCGGAACACGATCAAAAAATCAAACATTATTAAACTTAATTGTTTTGTTGTTGAAATCGGGGATTTTCAATTTGTATTACCATATTTGCTTGAAAGCCGTGGGTATTTTCTGAAGACCAAACGGTTTGCCTACAGCTTTGTTTATCGTGATCGAGCTACCGCAAGACGAGAGCGAACACATGCGATGATGCCAATCTCAACACCAGTAAAGGGAATTACGTTTCTTCGTGAGGTCTCGTCGTGTTCTGGAACGTTGTTAGGGATTAAGCGTTTATTCGTAATGATGACAGACTGATTCCTTCAACATCAATTTGTATTTTCTGAAGTAGCTAGTTACACACACAAAAATCATTTACGAAAGTTCTCTAGTGTAAACATTTAGTTATTTACAACAATGAAGATATTACCCCCCCCCCCCCCCCATGGACTCTTCCTGGCAGTCTCATTTTCCCCGCTGGTGCATTGAAACACCCTTTTTCCATAATTCCACTATTATTTGTTTCTATTTAGAGTCTTTGTATACTTAGGGTAACTGTTTACAACTGAACAAAATGGTAACTATACTGATCAATAAAAATTACGTAGAACGATTTGAGCATGTTACAGTGTTGGTTCTCTTACCTAACATGAGCATTGCAGTGACTATGATATTAGTCAGAAGGGCAAAGAAACAGAACACAAGATGTGTACGTGGTCCAAACCGTGCCTTAATTACTTGCAGAAACGTCTTCGCACCTGGTGCTCTGGTCTTCATTTGGGCAGAAAGAGAAGAGAAAAGAAGAAGTGGAATTGTAGCTCCAGCAGCATACCAGAATGGTCCACTTATACCCGTCTATAAAACAAGACAAATCAAGTTGTTTATTGTAATCTTCTCTTCAATTGTCTTGTTTACATTTATTGTGTTGCACTATGTTAAATTTGACTAATATACCGATAATTGTTAAAGCACTGTACTCGGTGCTTTCTTGAGTTATGTGAAGAAATTCCAGGAACACATTTTCTTTTTCTTACTCGGGTGTGCTTCGAACCCACGACCTTTGTCATTCTAGAGAAAATGTCTTACCACCAGACCACCGAGCTTGCCTGGTAGAATGCATAGATACCGCAATAGTTTTTGTTCTTATCGACGATAAGAGATCTGCTTTAGAATGGCAAAGGCTGTAGGCTCGAACCCAACCTTAGTAATGCCTTTTGAATATTGTTATTCTTTTGTTCACATGGCTCAGGAAAGAAGTATGAAATGTTTACTAAAGTGTAATGGTAGAACACATAGATACGAAACACGATATTGAGAGGGATGAGAATTTGGTCGAGAATCAAGACAAACATGACGCCTGCATAACCTACCGTTGTTGCAACTGCTGATGATTGCAATAGGGTTGCTGCCCATGTCCATTGCGAGACAACTGTAGTAGCAGTCAGTCCAATTGATACCTGTCCTCCAGCATCGAAATCCGTGTCTAAATTTGCCTGAATGGTGAAAAGGTACATAGCTGATGTGATTTTTACTTTCAAGAAGACCACAAAGCAAGATCAAAACTATATGTAGCTGTTAATTATTTTTTAATTATAACTGCCCACATGGCAATTAGAATCATGAACATGAATGAAATGTTTTCAATTTACACGTGGTCATGTTTTCAACAATGACATATATATTTGGCTGATGCAGGAAGGCGAACCGAATACATCCCGATTGCCGTAAGAGTGCTCTGTCAACTGAGATAATGAGTAGCCCTTATGGTGGTTCACTTATGCCAGCCATCTATTTTATATGTAGGGTAAGGTCAGGGAAAAATAAAACTTATCGGCCAGATATCTGGATGTCCTATATTCTTCAAAAATAAATTAGGGCAGGAGGTTGGCCTTAAATTTCCATCCAAACCGGACCTTCATCAGGGGTGCGTATTCGCGGCCAAGCTTACCGCTAAATTTCACTAAGAATAAGTGTGTCGCCTAGTTACTGAATCACAATTTATTGTGCATTTCATTGAACTATGTTGCCAACTTGGCGTTTACATCACCTTAGGGGAGCTTTGACAAGTTCATTTAAACAAACAAAAAACAAACAAACACCCCAACACCCCAACAAACAAACTACAGCGCACAGTTATAGGTAACAAATGAGAACAGTCTTCATGAGTAAGAGCCAAGGCTGTAAAAGGCCAAATAAAGGCTTTCTTCGTAGAGGCCGCCTCCTTTTATTTTTAAGGATACACTTTTAAAATCTCTGACGAAAAAAATAAATTTCATTAAATAAGATCGTATTTTAAGACTTGAAAAATGTGTCGGGCGGCCATTTAAAAAAAAGCCCTCCTTCTTCCCTTTTTCCAAAAAAAAAAAAGGCAGGACGCTAGACATTTGTTGTTGTTGACTAATGGTATCTTATGAGCCGAGTATTCCAAGTTATGCCGAGGACAATGGTGGCCGAGTAGGACATTATGTATACTAGTATACGAGTATCATAGTGCCTGACTGTGTGTTATGAAATAAATATTTTCCATCTTTGTTTTGTTTTGTAAAAGGCATAACAGCCTATACAAGTTTCTGCTTTTTATGTCTGTTAACTAATCAAATTTTATATGGAAATAATTTTTTACACAGAGCTTTGTCCTTTTATTTTATGCGTATCAATGGCTTTGAGCCGCGTAAAAGAGATCCAGGCCTAGGAAAAAGACTTTTTCTGCAGCTTCTGTTGAATGGACTGTTTAAGGGTTTTCTCAAAGCCACAGCAGACTCTGTTTACCAAGGTGGCATTCTGAAATGATAACAAATCAAAACTGACAGAAGCCACACACATTCTCTACGTCATTAGCTTTCTGTCAAGATTGTATGTATAAGGGCATTATGACGTCACTAGAGTAAATATCGATATAGTGACTTACTTTTAATGATGCTCCTTTGTGAAAGCAGGAGCACAGATGACGTTTCAATCTTAAAATTTTCAATTTGTGGACATTTATTCTATTTTCACGAAGCCTTGGCAATTTCATTTAATCAGAATTCATTCATTGGGAGACATACGCCTTTTAGCGACAGTTAATCATTTAACTTTTATGCTCTCCTGGGCATCCCACCGTTGTTTTACGTTTGGTTTCAAAATTGTATTTTAATGTTTGTATATGTATTCTTGTGTACTTTTTGCCCGAATAAATATTATTATTATTATTAGAATTAGTTCTTTCGATTCGTAATCTGCCCATTGGATAGAAAAAGAGAAAAGTGCGTTGTAATAAATGCGTTTCCTTTGTCCAACAATTTCAATCGCCCTCCTTCTTCCCTTTTTCAAAAAAAAAAAAAAAAAGGCAGGACGCTAGACATTTGTTGTTGTTGACTAATGGTATCTTATGAGCAGAGTATTCCAAGTTATGCCGAGGACAATGGTGGCCGAGTAGGACATTATGTATACTAGTATACGAGTATCCTAGTGCCTGACTGTGTGTTATGAAATACATTTTTTCCATCTTTGTTTTGTTTTGTACAAGGCATAACAGCCTATACAAGTTTCTGCTTTTTATGTCTGTTAACTAATCAAATTTTATATGGAAATAATTTTTTACACAGAGCTTTGTCCTTTTATTTTATGCGTATCAATGGCTTTGAGCCGCGTAAAAGAGATCCAGGCCTAGGAAAAAGACTTTTTCTGCAGCTTCTGTTGAATGGACTGTTTAAGGGTTTTCTCAAAGCCACAGCAGACTCTGTTTACCAAGGTGGCATTCTGAAATGATAACAAATCAAAACTGACAGAAGCCACACACATTCTCTACGTCATTAGCTTTCTGTCAAGATTGTATGTATAAGGGCATTATGACGTCACTAGAGTAAATATCGATATAGTGACTTACTTTTAATGATGCTCCTTTGTGAAAGCAGGAGCACAGATGACGTTTCAATCTTAAAATTTTCAATTTGTGGACATTTATTCTATTTTCACGAAGCCTTGGCAATTTCATTTAATCAGAATTCATTCATTGGGAGACATACGCCTTTTAGCGACAGTTAATCATTTAACTTTTATGCTCTCCTGGGCATCCCACCGTTGTTTTACGTTTGGTTTCAAAATTGTATTTTAATGTTTGTATATGTATTCTTGTGTACTTTTTGCCCGAATAAATATTATTATTATTATTAGAATTAGTTCTTTCGATTCGTAATCTGCCCATTGGATAGAAAAAGAGAAAAGTGCGTTGTAATAAATGCGTTTCCTTTGTCCAACAATTTCAATCGCCCTCCTTCTTCCCTTTTTCAAAAAAAAAAAAAAAAAAGGCAGGACGCTAGACATTTGTTGTTGTTGACTAATGGTATCTTATGAGCAGAGTATTCCAAGTTATGCCGAGGACAATGGTGGCCGAGTAGGACATTATGTATACTAGTATACGAGTATCCTAGTGCCTGACTGTGTGTTATGAAATACATTTTTTCCATCTTTGTTTTGTTTTGTACAAGGCATAACAGCCTATACAAGTTTCTGCTTTTTATGTCTGTTAACTAATCAAATTTTATATGGAAATAATTTTTTACACAGAGCTTTGTCCTTTTATTTTATGCGTATCAATGGCTTTGAGCCGCGTAAAAGAGATCCAGGCCTAGGAAAAAGACTTTTTCTGCAGCTTCTGTTGAATGGACTGTTTAAGGGTTTTCTCAAAGCCACAGCAGACTCTGTTTACCAAGGTGGCATTCTGAAATGATAACAAATCAAAACTGACAGAAGCCACACACGTTCTCTACGTCATTAGCTTTCTGTCAAGATTGTATGTATAAGGGCATTATGACGTCACTAGAGTAAACATCGATATAGTGACTTACTTTTAATGATGCTCCTTTGTGAGAGCAGGAGCACAGATGACGTTTCAATCTTAAAATTTTCAATTTGTGGACATTTATTTTATTTTCACGAAGCCTTGGCAATTTCATTTAATCAGAATTCATTCATTGGGAGCCATACGCCTTTTAGCGACAGTTAATCATTTAACTTTTATGCTCTCCTGGGCATCCCACCGTTGTTTTACGTTTGGTTTCAAAATTGTATTTTAATGTTTGTATATGTATTCTTGTGTACTTTTTGCCCGAATAAATATTATTATTATTATTAGAATTAGTTCTTTCGATTCGTAATCTGCCCATTGGATAAAAAAGAGAAAAGTGCGTTGTATTAAATGCGTTTCCTTTGTCCAACAATTTCAATCGTGCTCACCAAAATTGACAATCTCCCCAATCGTAAGTTTGTCCACATATTTCCATCGCCTGCAGCTACCAACTGCAGCGTCACAACTGATGGTAGCAAGAGAGGAAAGTGCGACAGGTGAGGAAGTTAGTTGCAGACAATAGAGACAGTAGAACGCCTGATCCCAAGATCAATTCGTTTTTTTTTTTTACAACAATAGTATGATTGAGACGATCAAAAGCTTTCGGTGAAATCAACAGCAGAAAGATAGGCATAATGGTTAGGTTTATCAAGACCCTCGTAAACGGAGTTTAACTTGTCTACAAGATAAATGCACAGTGGAGCTACATTTAATATTACCATATTGTTTAAGATCCAGTTTACAATAAGTGATTCAAGAATACGAGCAAAAGTCGGAGTCAGGGAGATTGGTCTTAATTGATGAAATGTCAACATTTTTTTCCATTGGGAATTGGCACTATGGTTGCAGTTTTCAAACACCAGGAAAGTTACCATTAAT
Organism: Pycnopodia helianthoides; assembly: GCA_032158295.1. NCBI lineage: Eukaryota > Metazoa > Echinodermata > Asteroidea > Forcipulatida > Asteriidae > Pycnopodia > Pycnopodia helianthoides. The sequence goes on from CM063251.1 coordinate 7,817,117, forward strand.
AATGCATGAGTTAAATATATAAATCAGAGGTCTTCAGGGTTCAGGTGCAAATTCTTTGATTAATATGACGGGTAAGTCTGAAGGATGACCGGATTTGTTTGTTTGGAGAACATTGAGAGCTTTGTACGGAGCCCCTAAAGGGACAGGTAAAAACAAATTGAAAAGGTAAAACAATTTTTTGTTTTCGTTCCCTCGAAATATTATTTCGTCCCCCCGAAATATTATTTCGTTCCCTCGAAATACTATTTCGTTCCCTCTAAATACTATTTCGTTCCCTCGAATTTGGGAACGAAATAATATATATATATTCTTTTACCTTTTCAATTTTTTTTTACCTTTCCCTTTAGGGGCTCCGTAGCTTTGAGTTTTTGACCATAATGAACCTTAGAGGGTGTTTAGCAGAAAAACGAAATGGTCCAAAACATACGATCGGCTTTTCGGGTTTTTGGAAACCAGTAAAAGCAGATGTCCGCTTTTGTGCCACTGTGTCAAAACGTACAATCTGCTTTGCGGCTAGCAAAAATGTAGAAAAATGCTTTTCTGCTTCTAGGAAACCCAAAAGAAAATGTCCACTTTTCGACCGTAAATGTATAGGTGAATAAGTAAAACTTGCTTTCCTCGAAACTGAAAAGTTAAAAAGTAGAAAAAATTAATACATACAAAAATGTTTAATCTCCTTTTCAGGGGGAGGAAAAGCAGAAAAGTTGTAAATGCACAAGAAAACAAGGTTCAATCTGGTTTTTCATAATTTAGAAAGCTAAGAAGCAGATGTCCACTTTTCGACCTCTATAGGTGTCTGCAGGTAGATATGCAGACTGTAGGCTTTCTGTGTGTCCAAAGCCGGGAGCTGATTACAGATTTGAGCAAAGTGTTTGTTGATGGCTTCAGCTGTGTGTTCTGGTTTAGCATTAGCTCCAGGTTATTGGTGTCGGCTTCGGTTTCAAGTGACACATGTTCTGGACTTGTTTGTGCCACTTTAACGTTTGCGTTTACGGACAGATTCAAATTTAGATTAGGCATTTTTTTTATCAGTTTTTGGATTTGAATGCGCAAGAAACGACTTGTTACCTTGCTGAATCTCTTGAATAGACGATGCGAACACTTTTCTAGGACCCCCCCCCCCACACACATACCAAATCGCCAAAACTATGACGGCTAACTCCCAACTCCGACGCCCAATGCACAAGCACGACGTCCAATTCGCAGCCACTTCAACACACACTTCATAACTACGACGGAACCTCACACAACTCCGACGGATGAACAGAACCCACTATTGAAGCAGATTAATTGTCACGGCCTGTCAAATAATACGCTATAACAACAGGTATGACTGCTCCCTGAATCGTTATAGTTTTGTGACCTCACCTTTATGCTGGTAAATTAATATTATCACCACGGTGGTTTATTTCCTCTCTTCAGCTTTGTTTTGTTGGTTTGTACTAACACAGTGACATAAAAATTATTATGAAATGACAAGTACTATTGAAAGCATTCAATAAAAGCATCAAACGGCTCAGTAAGTGCCTCTCGTTAACGGTTATCGGTAAATTTTATGGCGGTTATTTTTTAGTGCAATACACAATGTACTTTTGTCATGTTTGTGAAGGCTTCTACCTGGCATTTAATGCTCATACTAATTGTTGCTACGGCATTAGTTTTTTACAGTATTATCATGATGAAAGAAAATTACATTTATGGCTACAAATGAGCATTGTGTTGATGAGAGCTACAATTGTGTAATCATCATTAGCGTTTACATTTATCAAGGCAACTGTGAAAGGGGGAAATAAAAAATAACTGCTATTGACTTGACCTTGTTAATTTTGATGTTACTTTTATTTCTCCAAATAAACACAAGCTGGTGAGTGATTTCTCCTACCGCGTGTAACAGTGTACCGCTTTGGGCGGCTGGGCGGTCCAGTGGCTAAACAAATGTACATTTATGAACAATTTTATACTAAGATCCACTTGAACGAAATTATATTATCTTTTTTTTTTTAGTAGAAAGGTAAACGAGTGCGTAATGATTACATAAATATGAGTGGAAATCATTAAAAACGTGTCATAATGTAAAAAACAAACAATTTTTGATAAGTGTTATGCTTGGCAAAAACACCGAGTTTCACGAAAAGCACCGAATCGCCTAGGAATCAAAACAGACTGTGACGTCATATTGCGGACGGTTCTGTTTACCTCACACATAAACGTGTATTATTACATGCAAAAAGGTTACTCTGAAACTAAAATTAAGCTACTCAAAATGTCGGAAAGCAGCGATTCTTGGGAATATTACAGTGTTGATCATGGAAAGGTTTTTCCGTCTAGCACTTCTGATGCATACGAGCTCAATGACCAGGGAGATCTCCAGAAATGGGGGGAAATCTGATCGATCCACACAGCTTCGAACAACTGGCAGCACAAGCAAATCTCATGATACAGTATGATTCCAGTCAGCAAATGCCATTGAACGTTGAAATGAGGGATTTTTTCAGCTTTTGGCCGAATTTGGTCAACAATGGGGTGAGTTGTAGCCTCGACAGTTTTTGCCGTTAAGTTTGTATACTTGTATAAGCACTAAGTTTATAAAGAGCTACTTGAACGTGACTAAAGAAAATGTATTATTTGCTAAAAGTAATTTACAAGCGCTCAATGAATACAGACATACAGTTTACATCGTATAAAAATGTTTTATAAATACAGAAATAAATCATTTTGACCACGACTCAACGTTGCTTTTTGTTTAGTTTCACGAAAAGCCCCGTGACGTCATAAATCTTTGTAACGTCATGTGTGGGAGTGGTGTTTTTATACCACTGTGCAGTATGTACGCATTGCAATGAAAAGAGCACAGTTTTTGCCAACCACGGTGTACCTAAGTTTTCTTTAAGATTGATTTAACACATATGATTGTTAAACAGCAAAACCAATAATTTGTCAAGATTTTAAAATATAAGTCGGAAATAAACATGTAATACTATTTCCCAAAATCTATATAGCATTGATTCCATTTGTTTAAGTCTCAAGGGTTTGTCTTCCTGATTTTGACCTATAAAGTTAAACCCATACTGAACTTGATGACTACTGTGCCGGTCTTAGAAACACACTGATTGCAATGTAATAGGCTTTACTGTCTTCAATATTATCAAATAGGGTTAGCTTTAAAAATAAGTATGGGTTCAAGAAGGGCTTTGACTCTAACAACAGGCTTTAGTGAATACAGCTTAGTTTTACAGGACAGACAGCTGATCGAGTTTTACTGTCCTGAAACAGGTGGACAGGTGATGAGGCCCTGACGCCCAAATTATTGTAGCTCACGCTGCGCTGAGACAAATCATTCCTAAAGTTATCTATGAAATGTGTGCTGCAAATCATTATTTTGGTCAGCTCACAATTGGATCAAGTGTTGTCAACGATCGAAACGATCCCTTGTATATGAAATCGGGGGAAATTGGTTTAGGATGTTTAGCCGTACACCCACCAACGGCACATAATGATGGCATATTAACCCAGCACCCAAGAAACTTTGTAAAAACGATTTAATTGACATATATTTTTTTCGCATGCTATCGAATCCCCATCCACAAACAACGAAGTCCTATTGTTTACGTGAAGCTAACTCCCACACATGACGTCACATCAAAGTGCGCCGCCGACGGCAGAAGTGTTTCTAGATTTTCAAAACCTTGAGGTTAGGGCCTAATTTTTTATCTTTGATTACGAAAAATCTATAAGTGTAAACACATCAAAAATACATTTAAATGTCAACTTAACACTTTATAAACAAGTTTAAATAGCATTTCCGTAAAAAATTGTCGCTCAAGTAACTGTTTAAGTATGAGATACGTCACACATCAGGGTCGGGCCAAAACTAATCCATATAGGCATGTTGTTCTTTACCGCGATACAGTAATTAAATCAAACTTAAACAATAACTTAGAAGGGTTGGTTGTATCACTGAGATTTACAAATGGAAAGAGTAGTTACAGGTACATTGAGTGCCGCATTCAAAGGCTGAAGGTACTGGCCTAGAAAAAATAATTTACTTTTACTGCTTTGGCTATACATGGAAAAGGACTCATCTAGGACCTTGAATTTTGTAATCGGAATTTTGATTTTATTTGATTAGATTATCAAGATCCTAGAATAAAACCGCAAGGTCTAAATACAATGGGTAGCGAGTAACTTGAGACGACCCACCTTGATAAACGTGTCCCTCCAGTTTGAATGGCTCTGTGCACGAGATATAAAACGAGGTACCGACCCTATTCACCGTCGAGCTATACATTCATCCGTTCCGACACTAAGTTTCATATTTCGATTTCGATTTCGATGAGATTTACCTCTCCCCAAAAATTAAGAAAAGAAAAAGAAATTAAGTCACTTCAACAATTATCTCCTGTTTGAAAATTGATGGAAACTTTTAAATAGAAGTGTAAATTGGCGTCCTTGTGGTAGCTTGAAACGTCGTGTAATGGTATGAGTAGGCCAGGTGGCTAGTACAGTAAGCAATAATTGAAGTAGCCTATATGTGGAAACACCATAACCTTTTCAAGAAGTGATCAGGTCAGAAGAATGCTGTGATGATGAAAGATTGGGGGGGGGGGAGAGGGGGTGAAATCCTTTACCCATCCAACTGAAAACTTCACTGATTGTGCTCATCACAAATCCCACTCTTATTGTGTAAATACACGATAACTATCTTATACGTACATGTTAACTCCGGACTTATCTTGTATGTACAAGATAAATTTAGCTATCGTTTAAATTATCGTGTACGTACACTATATTATTATTGGACAATTTGTATTTGACCTTGTGTAGCTTCCAGGAGGTAGTGTTGGTTAATTTGTGTTTTCAATCACTAATAGTAAAGTTATTGTCATTATAATAATTATATTTATTATACTTAAATACTCATTACATTATTGTTGGAACCAAAAAGGACTCCTAAACCTCAACCAATGCTGCAAAAGTTGTACATCTATTTTTTGGATCAGCGAGGAGGGGACGGAGGGCAGAAACGAAATGTTGAAGAGTTGCTCCGAGGTCACCCGGCAGAGCGGTTGCTCATTGTACCCGTTCTGTGGAAGCTGTTACACAACACGCACCCGAAGAGAACAGCCTTTAGCCACGCCTTTTGCGTATACCAGGGACACCAAACCCTTCTTGTGTGCTTGTGATGCGTAGTAAGTGTACAATCGCAAAGATCAGCTGCCCATAAAGGCAATAAAGCCGTGCTTAATTTTTAAAAAATTTCTATCAAAGCCTTGGCTTAGGATACGTTTCCAATTTGTTGGAATTGGTGATTTAATTCCCCTCCAATGCAAGTAATCCTTATTTGAAAGACCCTTCCTAGTCCATTCAGAGAAGGGGATCTAAGCACCATTCTCATATTAATACAAATCACTTAAAAGAGCTAAACAAACAATATACATGATTTACCAGTAATATCAATACAGTGGTTGTTGGATATACACTGTGAAAGTAACCGTTACATCGCTTTAGTATCACCAAATCAAAATACAAGATAAGAATCTCCCTGTAAAACAAGGTAATGTTATTCGCTTGGCTTAATCTAAGATTACTGAGGAAAATTGAATCACCAACAAAAGGCAGATGTATTTTTTTGCAGACAAGCTTTCAGAGAGCCAAATTCACGATATTATATTTCTGGATCCACTCGATTTGCAGGTTTGAACACACTATGTATCCGGCATCTTCAACCCCCCCCCCCTAATCAATATTATCCATAAAGGTAATCCTTTTAATCATTCTTTTCCCCCCATTTCCAGATGAAATCATAAATATACTTTTGTTGATATGCTGGACAATTTATCTTCACTCGTACCACAGAAAGAACAAGTTTGGAGAAAATTGCGACTGAATTGGCATTATTTTTCAAACTGCATAGGCCTACTGTATTAATTTGTGCTATTTTTTAGGACAAAAATAAAGCTGACTACTTTATTCGTAAAGAAATGTCAATGTGTTTTCATTCCTGAAATCATTTCAATGAGTAATTAATTTCTTGACACACACGTCACTTCTTGAAAAAAAAAAAAAATTGCCCGCAGAGTACTGTTGAGACCTATCGCAACAGGTCACTTTGTGAAAAATAATACGCTTCCGGATAGTGACTTCGTGAAAATGTAACTGTCACACACGCGCACATGAACTGCCGCTGTAGCGCTTTGTTTATCATTGGTAAATTGACGTATCGAGATAGGTCACTGCTTGGAAATAAAAAATGGCAAATCGAGTGATACGTCGTTCATACCAATTAGTGTAGTTACGATGTTTTTTTTGACAGATAAGTCAATTACGACTACACACGATGGGGCCCCCTGGCGAGTCGAGAGATAACCAAAAAAAAAAACAAACCCTTTTTCGCGGGTGGTAGACTGAATATTTGGTTTTTTTTCCAATAAATATTTTGGCGAAAAAAGACATGCGTCTGCCTCACTTTTTAAAAAAAAAAAAAAAAAAAAAAAAAAAAAGCAGACAGCTACGCTCTACGTACAGGGTAAAGGCATTGTTCATCGTCTCTGGGGAAACGTCATAAATCGCTTTTTCACACAGCGCCGCCAGCGGTAAATATGCTAAATTTTTTAAAAACCGCGGAAATTCGTCAGAAAGAGTTTTTTTTTTCGATTTTTTATCATTTAATTTCCCCCAAATTTTAATTTTTTTTTGTAAAAAGGTTCGTCAACTTTTTTAAGAAGGCAAGTGTTCTTGTTGTTGGGAAATCCCGTTCGCCATTTTTAAGGTGAAAAAGGGCGATTGCCGGGGTACGACCATGGATAGTCACGTAAAGGTGTTGACCATAAATGAAATCCAAGTTGGCTTATCAACGGGTTCACAACAGTAAAAAGGTGACGAAGGAAAAAAAAGGATGTTTTGATGCACCATTTTCTTGAAGGATTGAACCCTATTGTCACCAAACAAGACTAACTACACAATCGTAAGGTCTGTTCCAGATGTAGACTGAAAGTACATTAATAAAACTTCTGCCGAGGGGAAGGTCCTGGAGAACAGTGTTCGGCAAACGTGTATAGTAGCGTGACAGGCTGGAAAGTGTTGTACATCGATTCTTAAAATGTCGAGGGAGCATACAGCCTCCAAGTCTGGCTGTAAAAAGGTGTCTGAATCTTGTGTAGAGAACTGCTGCAGCGACCACTTGACGCCTATAAAGAAGATATGGATATTGAAATCCCCCTTGTCACGTGTTAATCCACACCGATGATACAGAGAGCCTTGCCTTAGATGGGAAACAAGGAGTCTGCGTGAGGTGGTCGAAAAATCTGGGTGCTTTTTAGAAGCATTGACCCAAAATAGAGAAGCATACTCCAAAACTGCAAATCTGGCATTGCACGTTTTTCATTCTTTAATAATTTTTGTCCATCTTGGCTGCAAAAACCCCCATTACGGGCCCCAAATCTTGTCCAGCTTTCAGCAGAAATTAATGAATATGTGGACTCAAGTAATACTGTTACCAATATGGCACGCAAGAATTCAAGCTCTGCAGTTCCCAAAGAAAAGGGGATTGTTGGGTCCCTCTTTCTAGAAATGTCCGGCCTTGAAATTGGTTGATTCAAGGTCACTTTCTACCTGTCTGCCTAGGTCTTAATCTGCCCAGATCCTTATTCTGACTAGCTGCAACAATTCTGGGGCATCACCTAATCTAGTCTCACAGTGAAGGGTGGAATCGTCAGTGTAAACCCACAGTGTGTTCCCATCATGTCCCTAACATTAAACGGGAAAAAATAGGGGAGTAAATTCATATGCATTTTGGCATGTCCGGGACTGGCGACATGAACCCCTTTAGGATTGGTTAATAGAAAAATTTTTTTTAAGGGAAGATTGCCAAAAAACGTTTTCCTTGGGTTTTTTTTTTTGAGGTAGCCCACCTTTTCAAACTAAACCTTTATACGGGGTAATTTCCCTTTCCCCCTTCCCCCTCAAAATCACTGAAAAATTGTGAGAATTTTGGAAAATATCCTGGAACCGATGGGGGGGCGGTCCGGGTTTTCCAAAGGGGGGGGGGGGGGGGGAAAA
>CM063251.1:7833515-7846015 GCA_032158295.1 Pycnopodia helianthoides
ATCTTCTATATATACCTGTGGGTGCACCTGTCAAACAGAACAGCACACATCGATACATGAATGTGGTACAAAACTTGAATCGTAATGCAGTGGTGTATGAAATGCTAATCTTCATTGGCAAATCACCAAGAAACCGTTAGAGTTTACCATCAGATTATAACAAAGGCCGGAGCTAGTGTGGGTTTTCAAGAAAAACTCATTCACGTTAATACCATTGCTTCCTTACAATTAGCATTTAATCGACGTAGAGCCATTCGTATTATTTAAAGTATATAGGAATTAAGAAAACATACCGGTACTCAAAATACGCATTGTATGACACCTAGACCTCTTGTGCTGTATACGTATGAAGTGATAGGTACCAGTCTATTTTTATAAACACAAATTAGTCCTAACATCCCTGGAAGAAATTATTCTTCTGAAATACTGTCAACGTTAATTTGAAGACACCCCCCCCCCCACACACACACACACACACCCTCTTAATTTCCGTTGCTGTATTGATTGATGCAACAAAAATAAGCCTGATATAAACGTGGGGGAAATCCTTAAAACGGGAAACGAGGTAACCATTTTGCATCGGCCACCATCCGAGCAGTCTTGGATGAGACCGGTGAGGCCGAGCGAAAGAACGTGCGAGCGGCGATGTCGCTAAGCGCCTTTAGCAGAGATGGCAGATATAGAACACCATACATTCAACAATCAAAAGGAGTCATTCGGTTTCAACAGTTTAGCATTCACTGGTCAAATAAGATTATTCAATTTCGTTATCGGTTGCAAATATTAATCAATTTCGGAAACCCCAGCAAGATTTCTTTCGTTCAAACGAAGATTTTTGTCGTTCGAACGAAGATTTTTTTCCAATTTGTTTTTCACCTAAATGTCTCTCTAAAGATCTTATCGGTGTGATAATGTTGTAATTTTGTATTTTCACTTTATTGAAAATGTTTTAGAAGAATATGCCACTTGACTGAAGAAGAAAAAATATCCGCAACATGCTATAAAAACAGTTACATTATTTGTGAAGGGTATAGATTTTATGTATATATACAAATTGTGTTTTGCCAACAAAAAAATACTATTTCATTGCAGTTAGTGTGCCCCGAAACTTTGAGCACGGACATAATATTATGCCACAATCGTCAACTAAAAATTTATATTTTCGAGAGGAAAGATTGTGAAAATGTGTCATAATAGTTCTCCGTGAATGTGCGTAAAACTTTTCTGATTTTTGTTCGTGGTTGAATAAATACTAACGACAATTTTTAAATAGCCCCGATGATAGCGTCCATTTTGGGAAGTTTTGACGTTGCTTCTAAAAAGAAAATGTATGTTTAGTTAGGGAGAGAGGTCTTATACTTAAAAGTTCTCGATAAAGTATGTCGACACTAGTTCCGTAAGATTTTATATTTAGATTAGATGATAAATCCCTAAGTAAAGTTTGAATGAATAGGTACTTATGTTCGCGAAGAATTTAAAATATATAAGACGAGAAAGGAGTCATAGTTTTCAGGATCCAATTATCAAAACAACGAATGATGTAGCCTATTTTGCATGGACGATTAAGTAAAAAGGAGGGGGAAACTCTTCTAATAAAAGTATCAGAAGTTAGACAAATCATAGCCCATGTAAACATTTTGAGGCTTATCATCACTATACTGGTGCCAAGGTGGGGAGCTGAATTGCGAAGGATGCGGCTACAACGTGTTCGAGTCGCACGAATGCAAGGACGCCTTTGGCAGCCAGCCACATCAACACATGTGACCACGGAGTGTGACAGCCAGATCGAAAGTGTTTTATTTTTCCGGAGAGAGGAGAACCAGAGGGCCCTGAGAAAACCCTCGTGGCAGAGGAGAGAACCAACACACAAACGCTATACTCACATTGTGCCCATAGGCCCTAGCCAGGAATCGAATCAGGACCTCAATACAGTGATGAGAAGCGAGCATTCCCCGCACTAGCCACCCGTATACCAACGAAACATACATTCAGTACAAAACATACTAAGTTTTCAAACATGGCACCAAAATAAGACTTTTGAATTCACTGCCTAACCTTATAGTAAAGTGCACAGCATCATTCTCTCCAAGCAGAAACTAAAAACACACTTGTTCGCATTTACTTTTCCAGACATTTGAAAGAACAAAGTATGCTAAGCATTCAATATATATTAATGTCTGACTGGTGCCTTTGAATATTATTACAGGAAAGTGTACCCCAATACTGTAGTGCTATTTTATCGTTATTGCTGTTTAGTGTTACATTTAGAGTAAGTTTGTTTTGGTGGGTTTTTTCGTCAGTACAATCTGAACTTAAAAACCGTCAAATTAATTAATAGGGCCTATCAGTCTAATTCTCACATAAACGCAAGAAAATCACGGTAAATAGTTATAGGAACATTACAGAATTGGTAAGAAAAAAACTTGTAAAATATACTTTTTGCTCACAGGTTTACATAAAACTTACACGGTCTATAGGCCTAATGATGATGTTGGTATAAAACATCCCTTGAAATGTTTCTGTCTGAAATGACATAGAGAAATGAATAAACTAATTTTCCGATTGGAGTTTATCGCTCAGTGAGCGTTTTATTCATGTGTTGAATCTATATGATTTCATGCAAATGTGTGATCGGTTTTTTCACTATTTTCTCGTGACCCAGATGGCCGATCGATCTCAAACTTCTACAGGTGTGTCAGTTTATGTATATGGTGGATTACATAAAGTGCTTACACTGCCAGCAACTGTTTTGTTAGCAAAAACCAATTCTGTAATGTTCCTTTAAGTCTAGTTTCCGCCTAAAACCCTATAGCATTTGTGCACGTTTTTTTGTTAAGTCTAATAGTAATAACCTTAATGTGTAAATATGAAAGAGTTAGATCCCGTATCAAATTGAAGCTTAGGACATAAACTTAACTCGTGATGTGATAATGTTAAAATTCTTAATTAATTAGCCATGACGTCATCGGGTGTCAAGTTACAGTAATTCACAGCTTATTATACTTTACGAAATCATATCCCCTGAACTCCATGTCATATAGTCGTAATGTTTGTCTTGTAGCTTACAATACTTGTGACGTTTTGTTTAAACGGATGACCCCACTTTGACCTTTACTTTCGGTCCAAACAGGGCCCAATTTCATAAAACATGTAAGCAGCCGTTTTGTGCTTACGGAGCGTCCCTTAGCAGAAGTTCTATTTCATAAAGCTGTGTACCGTAAGCAAGGGTAAATGCTGGCTAACCCGCGTTTAGCACACAAGTGACATAACAATGCAAATCCATGGTGAACGTGCATGCGCGCCAAGAAATGTTCTGCTAACTTGAGAAATCTTGGTGAAATACGCTTATGCTTACGCACATTTTTCTGCTACAGTAAGCACACAAATTTGCTTACCGGTAAACAGCTTTATGAAATTGGGCCAAGGAAGCTCATAAATTCAAATCATCATTATCTCCTAAACCACATTTCATAGAGTCGTAATGTTTGTGCTGTCTTGTATCTTAACAACCTTGTGACATTTTATTTTTTATGAGATCACCCAATTTTGACCTTTCCTTCCGGTCCAAACAGGAAGTTAAAAGTTATATAAATCATATCTCCTGAACCACATGTCATAAAATCAAAATCTTTGTGTTGTCTGGTAGCTTAATACACATTTGACATTTGATTGATAAGCATGACCCCATTTGACCTATCCTTCCGGTCCAAACAGGAAGTTCAAGTATTTAAAAAAAATCATATTTCCTGAACCACATGTCATAAGACATAATCTTTGCGCTGTTTGCTAGCTTAATACACATTTGAAATTTTATCCAGAAGCTTGACCCCACTCTGACCTTTCTTCCGGTCCAAACAGGATGTTCAAATAAAAAAATATATTTCCTGAACATCATGTCATAAATTCATTATCTTCGTGGTGTCTTGTAGCTTGTGACACAGTTGACATTTTAATCCTACACATGACCCAGCTTTGACCTTTCCTTCCGGTCTAAACAGGAAGTTCAAAGTATAAAAATCTATTGTTTTGAACCACGTGCCATAAAGTCATAATCTTTGTACCTTTTGCTGGCGTATAACATAAAGCGTTTCATAAAAGTAAACAAAAAGAAACAGCTTTGTGTTTGTTCACAAACACCTTATGTCTAGTTTATGTTTTGAAACTTTCCAATTTGTATCAAGCCCAAGACCATGTAGGAGGTTTTTTTGGTTTTTTGAGAAACTGATTAAATCATATCAAACAACTTTGTTTCAAACACCATTGAACAATTTAAAGTAAATTTCTTTAACCATCTGTGATTTGTGTTGTAAAATGGTGCTTATTTTGAAGTGTGTTCGCGCAATATTAATTAAGACGAAGCAGATCTTTCTTTTCTTTTCTTTTCTTTTTTTTTGGGGGGGAGCGGACTTTTTTTGCGTCCGCCCCCGCCCCTCCCCCCCCCCCCCCGGACGGGCCTGGTCGAAATAATTAGTTTTTATTTCGTGTATGTAGGCCTATATTTTTGACGTTTTTTTACAACTTCGGAAAGTTTCGTTCACAAGGGTCAAGATCATTTCTGCAGAGTTCAGGTGTTCCAAAATAACATAAAAACGAGCTCCGACAACAAATTAAAACACGTAAAATACTGCATACCTTTTCGGTACTCGTCAAAATTTATAGCTATGGCTTACCTAACCTCTTGACCATGTCAGTTTGTTTACAGAAAGAGTGACAGGCAATATAGTACAATGGTCATTTGAAATTTGTACATATTATACAACTCATAATATCACAACATAACAGTACGATTTGAACATATAACAGCTGTCAGCTGGACATGTTTTGAGCTGTTCCTGAAATTTCATATATTGGTACCAACTCGAGGGACAATTCAATAGCACTTTTCTTGCTGCAAACAATAAAAAACTTACCATAAACTATGATAGCCTTCTAATTAAAAAAAAAAAAAGATTGGTACCGGTTTTCGAAAGATTTTCACAGTAAAATTCGAAACCAATAATTATTGTATCCTGTTCCCTTGTTGTTTGTCAACGGCTGTTAAGATCTAGTTACATTTCTAAGCCCATGTATTAGCATGGAGATTGATTAATTGAATTGTGCATACTCAAATAGCCTAAAACGTGTACATGACTGTAAGCTAATAGAAATTGGAAATCAACATAAACAATAATTTCTCGTGCTCGAATCTCTTATTTTAAGCACACGCAAACAATAAACCGGAAATCTGCATAAAATAATAAAATCTAGAGGTAATAAATCAGGTGAAAATGCCTGGTACCAGGTACATTACCAGACCCTTCTCAGCCTTACACTATAGACCTACAGTCTTTGTAAAGTTATGTCGGGGGGGATTGTTGTTGAGTCCAAAACCGAACTTGAATCCGAACTGATTTGTATGGGAAATTGGGATTATGACGAGAAAACTTCGGGAAGGGTCACACGGGCAACCCTTGAGATGCAAGATTTATATTATCTCCTTTTACACACATTTTACAAAAGAGCCACGTACCCTGAACTTCCTGCAGGAAAAATTTGTACACAACACGATAAAAAAAGAAATAACATCCTACATTACGAATACCGTTCCGTACAATTTTATCTTGCAACCACACTCGCCGGTAACAACTCGAAGGACAATTTTAAATGTCACTCGTCTTGTTTCAAATAACCTTCTCTGAACTTATTGTTGACAGGGAGGACAAATACAATGAAAATGTGTCATAATAGTTCTCCGTGAATGTGCGTAAAACTTTTCTGATTTTTGTTCGTGGTTGAATAAATACTAACGACAATTTTTAAATAGCCCCGATGATAGCGTCCAGTTTGGGAAGTTTTGACGTTGCTTCTAAAAAGAAAATGTATGTTTAGTTAGGGAGAGAGGTCTTATACTTAAAAGTTCTCGATAAAGTATGTCGACACTAGTTCCGTAAGATTTTATATTTAGATTAGATGATAAATCCCTAAGTAAAGTTTGAATGAATAGGTACTTATGTTCGCGAAGAATTTAAAATATATAAGACGAGAAAGGAGTCATAGTTTTCAGGATCCAATTATCAAAACAACGAATGATGTAGCCTATTTTGCATGGACGATTAAGTAAAAAGGAGGGGGAAACTCTTCTAATAAAAGTATCAGAAGTTAGACAAATCATAGCCCATGTAAACATTTTGAGGCTAATCATCACTATACTGGTGCCAAGGTGGGGAGCTGAATTGCGAAGGATGCGGCTACAACGTGTTCGAGTCGCACGAATGCAAGGACGCCTTTGGCAGCCAGCCACATCAACACATGTGACCACGGAGTGTGACAGCCAGATCGAAAGTGTTTTATTTTTCCGGAGAGAGGAGAACCAGAGGGCCCTGAGAAAACCCTCGTGGCAGAGGAGAGAACCAACACACAAACTCTATACTCACATTATGCCCATAGGCCCTAGCCAGGAATCGAATCAGGACCTCAATACAGTGATGAGAAGCGAGCATTCCCCGCACTAGCCACCCGTATACCAACGAAACATACATTCAGTACAAAACATACTAAGTTTTCAAACATGGCACCAAAATAAGACTTTTGAATTCACTGCCTAACCTTATAGTAAAGTGCACAGCATCATTCTCTCCAAGCAGAAACTAAAAACACACTTGTTCGCATTTACTTTTCCAGACATTTGAAAGTACAAAGTATGCTAAGCATTCAATATATTTTAATGTCTGACTGGTGCCTTTGAATATTATTACAGGAAAGTGTACCCCAATACTGTAGTGCTATTTTATCGTTATTACTATAAATTATAGTGTTACATTTAGAGTAAGTTTGTTTTGGTGGGTTTTTTCATCAGTACAATCTGAACTTAAAAACCGTCAAATTAATTAATAGGGCCTATCAGTCTAATTCTCACATAAACGCAAGAAAATCACGGTAAATAGTTATAGGAACATTACAGAATTGGTAAGAAAAAAACTTGTAAAATATACTTTTTGATCACAGGTTTACATAAAACTATAGGCCTAATGATGATGTTGGTAGAAAACATCCCTTGAAATGTTTCTGTCTGAAATGACATAGAGAAAAGAATAAACTAATTTTCTGATTGGAGTTTATCGCTCAGTGAGCGTTTTATTCATGTGTTGAATCTATATGATTTCATGCAAATGGTGATCGGTTTTTCACTATTTTCTCGTGACCCAGATCGCCGATCGATCTCAAACTTCTACAGGTTTGTCATTTAATGTACATGGTGCATTACATAAAGTGCTTACACTGCCAGCAACTGTTTTGTTTGCAAAAACCAATTCTGTAATGTTCCTAGAGCGTTCATCTTAAAACAAGTATAAACCTGAATGGCATACCTGCAGTAGTCCTAGCAGGCAAGTCATCTAGTCGCCAACCTCCAACTTGGATGTTGTGGTCTCATCGTCTTATATGCACAATAAGCACAGTATACAGTTTCGTGTGGTTCAGTTCTATCTATAGGCAAAGCTCCTATTGTATCCATACCCCGTAAGTGGATTTGTCGATATACATGAATTATTTATGCATTTTAGACGATCCAAACCGATATTCATAATGATGTATGCATAACTCTAAGCGATCTCAGGTGTGTTGTGATAATGACACATCTGTTATACTACGACCTAAAATATTCTAATAAATCATTCATTACAGTGTTAATTATTGTAGTTTGGATATGCTTTAATAACACATTGGTGATTGAAGCGTTGTAAAGATTTTCGTTGCCCTAATTGCACTTCACACTACCGTAACTCTTGCTGCACTATAACACAACATTGAGTCTGATTTTGATGACGTGACTTTTACTTCATGTAGCCTAAAATGTGTACATGACTGTAAGCTAATAGAAATTGGAAATCAACATAAAAAATAATTTCTCGTGCTCGAATCTCTTATTTTAAGCACACGCAAACAATATACCGGAAATCTGCATAAAATATTAAAATTTAGAGGTAATAAATCAGGTGAAAATGCCTGGTACCAGGTACATTACCAGACCCTTCTCAGCCTTACACTATAGACCTACAGTCTTTGTAAAGTTATGTCATTGTATTTGCCCTCCCTTTCAACAATAAGTTCAGAGAAGGTTATTTGAAACAAGACGAGTGACATTAAAAATTGTCCTTCGAGTTGTTACCGGCGAGTGTGGTTGCAAGATAAAATTGTACGGAACGGTATTCGTAATGTAGGATGTTATTTCTTCTTTTATCGTGTTGTGTACAAATTTTTCCTGCAGGAAGTTCAGGGTACGTGGCTCTTTTGTAAAATGTGTGTAAAAGGAGATAATATAAATCTTGCATCTCAAGGGTTGCCCGTGTGACCCTTCCAAAAGTGTTCTCGTCATAATCCTAATTTCACATACAAATCAGTTCGGATTCAAGTTCGGTTTTGGACTCAACAACAATTCCCCCCCCCCCGACATAACTTTACAAAGACTGTAGGTCTATAGTGTAAGGCTGAGAAGGGTCTGGTAATGTACCTGGTACCAGGCATTTTCACCTGATTTATTACCTCTAGATTTTATTATTTTATGCAGATTTCCGGTATATTGTTTGCGTGTGCTTAAAATAAGAGATTCGAGCACGAGAAATTATTGTTTATGTTGATTTCCAATTTCTATTAGCTTACAGTCATGTACACATTTTAGGCTATTTGAGTATGCACAATTCAATTAATCAATCTCCATGCTAATACATGGGCTTAGAAATGTAACTAGATCTTAACAGCCGTTGACAAACAACAAGGGAACAGGATACAATAATTATTGGTTTCGAATTTTACTGTGAAAATCTTTCGAAAACCGGTACCAATCTTTTTTCTTTTTTTTTTAATTAGAAGGCTATCATAGTTTATGGTAAGTTTTTTATTGTTTGCAGCAAGAAAAGTGCTATTGAATTGTCCCTCGAGTTGGTACCAATATATGAAATTTCAGGAACAGCTCAAAACATGTCCAGCTGACAGCTGTTATATGTTCAAATCGTACTGTTATGTTGTGATATTATGAGTTGTATAATATGTACAAATTTCAAATGACCATTGTACTATATTGCCTGTCACTCTTTCTGTAAACAAACTGACATGGTCAAGAGGTTAGGTAAGCCATAGCTATAAATTTTGACGAGTACCGAAAAGGTATGCAGTATTTTACGTGTTTTAATTTGTTGTCGGAGCTCGTTTTTATGTTATTTTGGAACACCTGAACTCTGCAGAAATGATCTTGACCCTTGTGAACGAAACTTTCCGAAGTTGTAAAAAAACGTCAAAAATATAGGCCTACATACACGAAATAAAAACTAATTATTTCGATCAGGCCCGTCCGGGGGGGGAGGGGCGGGGGCGGACGCAAAAAAAAGTCCGCTCTCTCCCCCCCCCCCCAAAAAAAAAAAAAAAAAATGAAAAGAAAGATCTGCTTCGTCTTAATTAATATTGCGCGAACACACTTCAAAATAAGCACCATTTTACAACACAAATCACGGATAGTTAGAGAAATTTACTTTAAATTGTTCAATGGTGTTTGAAACAAAGTTGTTTGATATGATTTAATCAGTTTCTCAAAAAAAAAAAACCTCCTACGTGGTCTTGGGCTTGATACAAATTGGAAAGTTTCAAAACATAAACTAGACATAAGGTGTTTGTGAACAAACACAAAGCTGTTTCTTTTTGTTTACTTTTATGAAACGCTTTATGTTATACGCCAGCAAAAGGTACAAAGATTATGACTTTATGGCACGTGGTTCAAAACAATAGATTTTTATACTTTGAACTTCCTGTTTAGACCGGAAGGAAAGGTCAAAGCTGGGTCATGTGTAGGATTAAAATGTCAACTGTGTCACAAGCTACAAGACACCACGAAGATAATGAATTTATGATATGATGTTCAGGAAATTTTTTTTTTTATTTGAACATCCTGTTTGGACCGGAAGAAAGGTCAGAGTGGGGTCAAGCTTCTGGATAAAATTTCAAATGTGTATTAAGCTAGCAAACAGCGCAAAGATTATGTCTTATGACATGTGGTTCAGGAAATATGATTTTTTTAATACTTGAACTTCCTGTTTGGACCGGAAGGATAGGTCAAATGGGGTCATGCTTATCAATCAAATGTCAAATGTGTATTAAGCTACCAGACAACACAAAGATTTTGATTTTATGACATGTGGTTCAGGAGATATGATTTATATAACTTTTAACTTCCTGTTTGGACCGGAAGGAAAGGTCAAAATTGGGTGATCTCATAAAAAATAAAATGTCACAAGGTTGTTAAGATACAAGACAGCACAAACATTACGACTCTATGAAATGTGGTTTAGGAGATAATGATGATTTGAATTTATGAGCTTCCTGGGCCCAATTTCATAAAGCTGTTTACCGGTAAGCAAATTTGTGTGCTTGCTGTAGCAGAAAAATGTGCGTAAGCATAAGCGTATTTCACCAAGATTTCTCAAGTTAGCAGAAAATTTCTTGGCGCGCATGCACGTTCACCATGGATTTGCATTGTTATGTCACTTGTGTGCTAAACGCGGGTTAGCCAGCATTTACCCTTGCTTACGGTACACAGCTTTATGAAATAGAACTTCTGCTAAGGGACGCTCCGTAAGCACAAAACGGCTGCTTACATGTTTTATGAAATTGGGCCCTGTTTGGACCGAAAGTAAAGGTCAAAGTGGGGTCATCCGTTTAAACAAAACGTCACAAGTATTGTAAGCTACAAGACAAACATTACGACTATATGACATGGAGTTCAGGGGATATGATTTCGTAAAGTATAATAAGCTGTGAATTACTGTAACTTGACACCCAATGACGTCATGGCTAATTAATTAAGAATTTTAACATTATCACATCACGAGTTAAGTTTATGTCCTAAGCTTTAATTTGATACGGGATCTAACTCTTTCATATTTACACATTAAGGTTATTACTATTAGACTTAACAAAAAAACGTGCACAAATGCTATAGGGTTTTAGGCGGAAACTAGACTTAAAGGAACATTACAGAATTGGTTTTTGCTAACAAAACAGTTGCTGGCAGTGTAAGCACTTTATGTAATCCACCATATACATAAACTGACACACCTGTAGAAGTTTGAGATCGATCGGCCATCTGGGTCACGAGAAAATAGTGAAAAACCGATCACACATTTGCATGAAATCATATAGATTCGACACATGAATAAAACGCTCACTGAGCGATAAACTCCAATCGGAAAATTAGTTTATTCATTTCTCATCAAATATGGCATTTCAGACAGAAATATTTCAAGGGATGTTTTCTACTATCATCATCATTAGACCGTTTAAGTTTTATGTAAATCTGTGATCAAAAAGTATATTTTACAAGTTTTTTTCTTACCAATTCTGTAATGTTCCTTTAAGTTTTTGTTCAAGCAAAAACAAGGTGTTCGGAAGACACATGGCTAAACTAGCAGAGCTTCTGAAATATAAAGAGAACATTTGGTAGACATGTCTTAAAAGTAAATAATGATAATAATACGTGAATAAAATTGAGGTTCTATGTATTTGCATTTTTTTAATTCAAGCCTAATTTGAAAGCTTATGACATCTTCGCGACGTCATTATTTCCCGTGAGATCGTGAATTTGTCGACTACCCTAAACGTCCAGGGAACGTTATAATATAATGTTTTATAACCCGTTCTCTCTACAGGATTGTGTTTACTTTGTCTTTGTATATACATGTTTATAAATTACCCGTTTCTCCACAGGATTTATAACCCGTTCTCTCTTTATCCCTGTACATGTTTTAAAATAATCCGTTATGTCCACAGGTTTTATAATCCGTTTTCTTTCATACAGGATTGTGTTAACTTTTTTCAATGACATAACTCACCATGGCACTTGCTACTGATACCAAGTGCCTTTTCCGAAAACTACGTAAGCTGAAAGAAAAGAACATTCGCTACTTGTCACATCTTGATAACTATCGTTTTTATCGTTTATCCCGGATCATCCCTAAAGGGCTCCAGATCAAGTGTGCCCCTTCCTTTGGGGACCTTGAACCCTCATTTTTGAAGAAATGGAATAAGACACTCACTAACACGTCTTTCCATCTGCTCAGGTTACTGGAAGATCAATGCCAACAATACATTGATAACCAGTTACTTGAGATAACAGAGACTGAATCTCAACTCCAAGAATCATGCTCCAATCAGGAGTATGAACATTTACATGATATCCTACGATCTAATGTCAACCACCTACGGTCCACCCTAACGGACAAACAGAACAAGAAACGCATGAATGTCCAAGCTAACCATAAGAAATACATTCATAGACGTTTCCACAGCAAGAGGCCAACTCTTACTCACCCCCTTGAAAGGTCGCCAGATACAACATGTACAGTAGTCAATCTGTCTGACAAAGTCTTAACCGACCCACAGGTTAAACTCCTTTCAAGGGGCCTTAAGTTTTGCCCCACACCTAGAGAACCTAACCAACTGTCTTTCCAACAGGACATGGCCCAATTCAACCGCAG